>CAJNIZ010014114.1:76684-97886 GCA_905231905.1 Symbiodinium pilosum
AAAAAAAAAAAAACCCTAAACCCAAACATGGGTCCCTGGCTAGTGGGATGAAAGGATTATACTATTGATGGAGGAAATCTTGCACCACTTGAAGTCCTTAAAGTCCTAGGAGTTACAGTAGTTTAGGGCCCCTAGGTGGTGCAAGATTTCATCCATCAACAGTATCTTCTTGCGGATTTAGGATTTAGGGTTCTGGGTTTATCTTATTTTGGCTGAGCACTTTAGTGTTTAGGATTTAGGGCCCGTGAAGTTTCAAGTGCCCAGCGTTGGCTACGTCAAGGGTGCGAAGGACCTGCATAGTACAGAGTACAGTATCCTAAACCCTACACCTGAGTCTAACTTCTGCAGAAGGAGCTTCCAACTTCCACTATGCTGTACTGTCCTCAGGAACTATTTATAAGTTTTTCGATTATAGTATAACCCCAGGAAATGTCAAAATATTATTTCTATTACAGGTCTCAGGAAACTACAGTATGGTTTGGGTAGACATTCCTTACATGCGAGCTGAGGACCCTTATGGTTTAGGGTTAGGGTTTAGGTTCAGAGAGATAGTCTGAGACAGCTTACTCTAAGACACCTTGAGCATTCCTTGCTAAACCAGGGAACCCGGCCCTAATCCCCTATCGTCCCCTTAAGTAGATAGAATATGGCCTTGGGTATATGATAATAAGATCCCAATATACCCTATATTCTATCTACTTAAGGGCCGACTATAAACCCTATAGAAGCCTGAACCCTCAACTTCCTAGGATTTAGGGCTTAGCATGTAGGGTGTATCATGTAGGGTTCACGGTTTAGGGGAGGAGTTTCAAAAGTAACCACCGGCCCTTAGGCCCTTAAAGTGTACACACGCTTGAATCGATAGCTGTAGTAAGACTGACGGTTTCAGGGCCCATTAAAGCGCTGCATACCTATTTTAGGCCCTAAGTCTATACATAGTTTATAGTATTTACCTACTTTGGGCTATTTGGATCCCTATAAGTTCCAAAACGCTCCTACATATTCCCAGTCTCCATATGTTGGCCATGTTTTTCCATTTGATTCTTGACCTTTCTTATGAAATATGTTTACATACATACAAATATGTACATACATATTTATTTATTTACGCATGGAGCATTTGAAAATGGAGGGACCCCACTAGCGACCCTCAACACGCTATAAGCCTTACTATGAGGACACCTATAAATCAAGGTCTGCCTAATTTTTTTTCGAAGCATATACATGTACACACACACACATATATATATATGTATATAAGTATATATATATATATATGTATACTCAAAATCATAGGGTAATCTAAGCCCTGAAGCCTAACCCTCCAAATCTCACTCAGCAAGGATGAAGGCGGACATCTATAGCCTTGGCCAGATGTCGTTCGGCGGCAATTCCCAGAGGTTCCATGTAGTTAGTAGTGCCATAGGAACCATTTTGGGCCCTACCTAAACCCGAAACCCTGACCCAAGTATATACAGTATACCTACATGTTATGGTTTAGGGGCCATGTAGCTAGATATGGCGTATAATTGGGCCAAAACGTAGCTATATGAGAGCCAGTGTATAAGGCGGTAAGTATGTACAAGTTACCTATGATGGTTTTAGCTACAGGCACTTGATCCCAGGATCCGCGTATACCTACTATATAATATACCCTATAAATACCCGGAATCCCGACTAAGGGCCCGCAGTGAGGGTCCAGGACACGGGAAGCTGCCTCTAAACCCTAAGCCCCGCAGCCAACCCTAGGTAGATGGAACCTTTGTGCAGTGGAAGGTTCAAGCCTCCCTTGTGTGCGCGTTACAGATTCCAGCTCCTTATAGCAACTATCAAATTAGGGTTCAGAGATTCAGGGTTATTTTTATCTCTGTTGTAATTATAGGTATTTACTAGTGTCCCAGTCCCAGTGTCACTCATCTTAATCCGCAAGCAGCAGTGTCAAGAGTTTTTTTTCTCTCCGGCTTTGGGTCTGAGTCAGAACATTTAGAGTTGAGCCGTTTGTAGGCTCCAGACGTGAAATTCATGGTTTAGAGTTTAGGATTTAAGGTTTTGGGTCTAGAGTTTAGGGTTTAGGCTTCGCACCCCGCAATCAGCAACACTTATTGGTTGCTAGCAGAGAGTAGGAATGGGAATGGATCTCTAAAGTCAGTAGTGGCCCGTTCTATGTGGCACTCGCTTCAGTATTAGGGGTCATGCCCGTAGCAATACGGCAACGAAAAACACGAATCGGCGTCCTCAATAGGGTTCCCACGGTTTTATGGTGGCCCTGACTACTTCGAAGGGGGTGCTGTGGATCTGGTTATGGCCCCAAAGCCAAAACACATTAAAAAGAGTCTTCAAAGACTGGACTGGAATTCTAGGTGGCGGCCGATACACATAAAAACGAGTTTCTGGGCAAAAGTGAGTGCAACATTCACGCTGCATGTAACACGGTATTCTGACCAAAGGCGGATGCCTTCAATGCCCCTCACACTTGTAGTTTGCGTAGAGGCTGGAAGTGCAAAGGGGCCTAGGCCCCAAACCCATAACCCTAAGACCCTTATCCCTAAACCCAAAACCTAAGCCCCAAACCCTAAAACCCTCATCCCTAAGCCCCAAGACCTATACCCTAAACCCTAAAACCCTAATCCCTAAACTGCAAAACCTAAACCCTAAACCCCAAACCCTAATCCCTGTACACACCTAGATGCCAATGTATATACAGAGAAACTCCTGGAACTTCAACTCCAACATCTTACATAGGCATATGAGCTATAGTCTAAACTCTAGAGGAATATATATATATATAGGGGAATATTACAGAGGTCATTAGGGGTGATGCGAGGAGTTTAGATTATTGCTCATATGAGCTATAGTCTAAACTCCTTAAAGGGGGTTATATAATATAGGGGAGTATTATAGCGGTTACTAAGGGGCATGCTGGGAGTTTGGATTATAGCTCATATACCACAGGTATCTGAAGTCTAAATTTTAAACCCTAAGACCCCAAACCCCCAATCTCGGATGGGCACAAAGCCTAAACCCTAAACTCTATACACCCTAAACCCTAAACTCTATGCACCCTAAACCCTAAACCCTATACACCCTGAACCCTGATTCCTAAAGTGCGGCTAAGGATGTACTTTATTCTGTCTGGCCGGCGACCATACCAAGGTTGGGGGTGAGGGGGGGGGGCCTACAGCTTGGTTTTGAGGTTTTCGGGTTTGGGGCTTAGCTTCTTTTCACGGTTTAGGTTCAGGGTATGGGGTTTAGGCTTTTTTTTGGGGGGGTTTAGGGTTTGGGGCTTAGGGTTTGGGGTTTGGGGTATAGGGTTTGGTGTCTAGGGTTTGGGGTCTAGGGTTTGGGGTTTGGGATCTAGGGCTTAGGGTTCTCCGAATGCCCAATGTCCTTCAATTAGGGAATATAACGTAAGAAATAGGGTTTAGGGTGGAGGGCCCAATATCTTGGCTAGGGTTTAGGGTTTAGGGTTTAGGGATCCTGCCGTGTTTTGGGGCATAATCCGTAGTAACCTAACTAAGGGAATTTGGGCTTTCTGTGTTTTCATCGTAACCCGATTTTAAGCCGAAGGAGGCCTTCATGAAGCCCCTACAATCTTATAAACACAGATGTAGATGTATCTATATGAGCTGTAGCCTAAACTCCTTAAAAAGAGTTATGTAAAGGATTATATAGGGGATTACTTGTAGGGGATATTAGGGGGGATAGCCCAATGTAGGCACTCTTTATAGACATTGGGGCCCAATGTAGGTATTATTTATAGACATGGAGCCCCAACGTATATATGTATATATCTTCAAAGCCCTGAGGTTACGAGAAACCTCCACTCGAAGCATGGGGGATATAACGGCAGAGTTGGGGGTGAAGGCCCAAAGACCGTCAACTCCCCTAAGGCTCCAAGTATCCAATAGTTGTACACTTGGGTTTTGAGTAGTAGTAACTATAGTATAGGTTTGGGGTAAGTATTTGATTATTAGGTACTTGAACCCTTAAGGCTCTAATCCCTGAAGACTAATCCCTACACCCAGAACCCTAAACCCTATAGTCCCCCGTAAGTAGATAGAAGATGGGGCATATGGGGATCTCATTATAATATACCCAAAGCCATATTCTATGTACTTAAGGGGGACTATAAGCCCTGAACCCTAAAGCCAAAAACCTGGCGAGCACAACGTCAAAAGAGCGCCAAACCTGCTCTGTTGCGCCCAGCCAGCTCCCCATTGGCTCAGGGGACTAGGGTTTAGGTTTAGCCTAGAGTAACCCATGTACCCCAATCTATCCATTTCAACAGGTTGTCGTGCCTCATGCTTTGGTCTCTTTACCTGTTTTTCAAGTAGGGTTTCCTTTACCCATAAACCCGATTCAGGATTGAAAGCCCAAAGCCCTAAATCCTAAGGAACCCCTACCATAAGGGTCCAAGTATCCAATAGTCATATACTTGCCCAAAACCTGTACTACAAGTACCAGTACCTAGATCCCAAGTACCTAAATATTGAGTACTTGGACCCTGAGGGTAAGGAACCCGGATATTTTGGGTCATTCCCCTACCCAGTAACTGTCCTTCAAGGGGGCCTTATTAAGGGGCTATTATGATTCCTATTACCCCTTGTGGTAACAGTTACTGTAGGGGGGAATAACCCTCCCCCTAAACCCTAAACCCTAAACCTTTTTTTCCACAAGCCCAGCCGCCGAAGGGCTCACGACTCCAGAGATTCATTCGGCCATGAGGAGGAGCAGCGCTCTCGGGGTACCACCACAGGGAGTTTAGGGTTTGGAGGATTTTGAGGTTTATCTGGGTGGATTTGGGGTTTGGGGTTGAAAGGTTTTTTGAAGTTTTGGGTGTGGTTTTGGGTTTGGTTTTTATACGGTACAGTTTATAAGCGGACCTCGGTAAGCCCAACCTTTATGACAAAGACCCTGTTAAAGTCAGAAAACAGTCATAGGGTCCAAGCTTGGGGGCTTGGGACTGTACCACATAAGGATTTTGAGGCTTGATGGTATTCAAGACCGATTTTGCCCCAAGTGCCCTTCGGTTCTTCCCTTCAGATGAAGCACCCCTATGCCACTGAGCTTGTGAGAGCGGCCTCAAAAGTGCACAGGTACCTATACTAAGGTGCCGATATGGGGGTCTCCATAATATAAAGAGGCACCGTATGCTGTGCAAGTATCTGGTTCCGGATTTCTGTCGGAGGCAGGTCACACCTTTCCCTAAGGGTCCAGGCACCCAGACAGGATGTAAATTCGGCTCGAATGGGTTCTTACAAAGAGATTTGGGGCCAAAATGGATGGGGTCTTGCACCCTGAGGACTTTGCCTTCAGGAGCATGTGGTGAACCGGCTGGTCTCATTGAGAACATGTGCAAGACCAAGACCCCAAACCATAAAACCCTAAACCCTAGGCCAACAAGGCTCAGCAGCGAGAACACCCGCAAGGCAGACACAGATTATGTAGCAGAAGTCGCCCTCCTCAGAGCGGAAGACCACTTGAACCAGACAGCTGAGAAAGATGACCAATGGTATTTGTTAGGTGGACCCCCCACCCAGTAATAGTGACTATAATGGATAATAGGGATTAAATTAGGGTCCCCTTATATTCCTTCTGTACCACTATTACAGGGTGGGGGGTCCTCCTAAGGTATTTGGTAGTTTCCCAAAATAGGGGGACCCCAATATAGACCCCAAAATATTATAGTCCTTATTATGGGCATTCCCAAAAGGGTACCCCTACTTTTGGGAAAACCCCATTTCCCAAAACAGGGTGACCCCAATGTAGACGCCAAATTACTGACATCCTTAAAGGGGGCCCCCAAAAAGACCCAATTTCAGGGTTTAGGATTTAGGGGTTTAGGTTTTAGGGTTTAGGGGGTTTAAGGTTTAGGGTTTTGGGTTTGGGGAGACCTTAATCTTTACAAGCCAAGTTTCCTTTGAATGATTTTCATTTTCTGGTCCACTTGATTCTGCAGCATTAGGGATATTACCCCTTAATTACGATGACAAATGATAGTTTCCCAAAATAGGGGGACCCCACTTTAGACCGCCCTTATATATCCATTATAATCCTTACTATGGGGGCCCCCAAAAGGCGTCCCTTTCCAAAGGCGTCCCTTTCCAATGGATTTACAAGTACACACTTGAGGGTTGAGGGGGTGAAAGTCTGAAATGTATGGTTTAGGGTTTAGGGTTTAGGGTACCGGGAAATTAAATGAACAAGAGAACGGAGCATCAAAGTGGAAGCTGGGTTAGTTGCTTTTTCTCCCGAAGTATAGCGCCTTCTTGTACTTCCCTAAGGCTCCAAGTACTCAATAATTATTGGGTATTTGGACCCTTAGGGCTTGTTGTACATGGCACACCGAACCGTATTCTCGTCCTGTCGGTCTCTAGATAGGTAACATAATGCACACCCCTGATTGATAACCCCCCTCCATTTAAGGGCCTTAATATTAGGATCCCTATTATAATGCCTACTAAGGGGAGGGGATTTGTTAATCAGGGGTCCGCATTACCGGGAACTTTCCAATAGAGGTAGGACAGCCAGGGTCTAGGAAGGGGCTAAGGAGTTTAGCGCGTAGGGTTTCAGGTCTGATGTAAACTTGAACCTGCCCCACACTGAAAGTAGTAGCCCACATATCCTAACTCTTGGGTTAGCGGTCATCATTATGCGATTCATTACGGGTATTTTGGAAGCGCCGGTTTATGTTTCATGGTGAAAGTCGATGTTTGCCGTTTGGTGTGGTGCAAGGCGCCCGCAATTTTGGTCATAGCTTCCTCTAATCCCGGACAAGGCGATACTTGGGGACGCCCCCATCATTTGGATCTGGACTCTCAGCCTCTAAGGCTCTAACTCCACGCTGAGACCTACCTGGACCCTCCAATGTAGTTCCTTTTTGGGTTTGGTATGGTTTTTGGGTTAGGATCGTTATGAGGACTAAAAGGTACTACATTGGAGGGTCTAGGAGGTGCCCAAATACTGGGCTTTCAGATCTTCTGGCCCCGAATGCTTTGATTTGAAGGGGTTTGGCACTTAAAGCCCTAGCAGTTGGTTACTGGGACCCCTTGGGCTACTCTGAGGGTCCACGATCCAGCTTATAGGGCTTGAGGCAACCAATCACTAAAGTCTCCATTGAGTAGATAGCATATGGCTTTGGGTATCTCACCATAAGATCCCCATATACCCCATATTCTATCTACTTAAGGGGGACTATAAAGTCTCAGAGGTGTTGACGCCTTGTTTGGTACTTGGACGCCTATTTGTTAGGCCCCCTAGTCACATGCATGGGCTGCCATTCCGCGGCAAAGGCTTGAACAGAGTTGACTGGCTTGCGACAAACACCTTTGTGACAATTTATTTTTTTGTGGGGCATGTTCCTACCAAGCACTTGCAGCAAAGGTAAGTAACAACAGGCCCCGACAAAGGGTATGTAACAAGGGGTGGGGGTAGCGACAAAATGGCTCGCAGCCACATAATTTACAAGAGCCGCTATTTGGATCCGTGGGGCTATAAACATACCATCCTCACAATATCCCCACTTATGACGAAATACCGGCCCCCCTCCCTGTAAGCTTATACCATACACTCAAATTTAAACCGGCAATCTAGAACCCACAAGCCTTCACAATTTCAAACAGAGGCAGCAGGAACCCCTGAGTCCTAAACCCTAACGGTTCGGGTTTAGGGTTTAGGGGTTAAGGTTTAGGGGTTAGGGTCTAGGGTTTAGGATTTAGGGTTCAGGGTTTAGGGGTTAGGGTTTGGGGTTTGGGGTTTAGGGTCCTAACCCTGATCTCTGAATTTGAAGCCTGCATGTCTTGCCATGCTAAGATACGGATCCCACGGAGGAATGGCCTGGAGGCGGGGCAGGAGTAGAAGCCTTCCGGGTTTAGGGTTTGGGGTTAGGGTTTAGGGTTTGGGGTTAGGGTTTAGGGTTTAGGGTTTAGAGTTTAGGGTTTAGGGTTTTGGGGTTAGGGTTTAGAGTCTCGAAGCAGCAAAATTCTGCGTTCACCGCCCGTGGTTTACAGGGTACGGGAGGTAAATTACTCACACCTACCAAGCATGCTTTAGGATCCTCAGTAATGTTTTTTTGAAATTCCCTGTCCCTCAACCCTAACTCCCTAAAGCCTAACTTCCTGAACCCTAAACCCTGCACCCTAAGGCATAGTACTGTCCCTGGGTACACCTTTTTTTAGAACTGAGGGCGGCTGGTGCATCCCCAGTCTCTAACAAAAAAGCTGTACAAAAAAGGTCTGGGTGTTCAAAGGTTTCGGGGTTCGGGGTTTGAGGGTTTAAGGTCAGAGTCCAAACTCCTTCCAGGGGGTTATATAGAGGATTATACGGGGGAGTATTACAGGGGTTAGTAGTTATCAGGAGAAGACTTTCAGTTCAGACCATAGCTCAAATTTGCTGTAAGGGTTTGGGCTCTAGGCCTAGAGTCTCTAGTGCCTAGTATGTGTATATACCCGGACACAAAACTTCAGGAATCTTTATGGGCCCCAAGTTCTCAAGTGACACGCGCCACGTTTTCTCCCACAGTTTGCCAGTGCTTGAGGGGCACTGGCGGAGGCCGAGCAGGCCCATTACGGGTGGACTGCATCCAGGTTTCACAACGTGTCTACAACATTCCCTAAGGGTCCATGTACCCAATAATTAGGTACTTGGGATTTGGGTAATAGGAGTTACAGTACAGTTTTGGGAAAGTATATGATTATTGGGTACTTGGACCCCTAGGGATTCTTGATGTTGAAGTATGAAATTGCCTACATGTTGCTATGCTGCCAAATATGAAAGAAGCTTCCAAGAGCTTACAACTAAAGCGACGTGTACCAAATGTTTGGCTCCAAATCCCTAAACCTTGTCCCCTAACCCTATGAGGGTCGAAGTACCCAATAACCTAGTTATCGTGTCCTTGGATCCTTGAACCCTAACCTTGAGGGTCCAAGGACCCAAATAATAGGGTTTTAGGGCCCAAATGCTATAATATTTATGATATTTGGGCCCTAACACCCTATTATTTGGGTCCTTGGACCCTTAGGGTAAGGGTAACTGAAGCTGAACTTCGCATGCGACCCTGAGCTTTAAACCTCAGTCCCCGCTTCGGCGAGGCCTCAGTTCAAGGTAATCGCTGACACCTATAAGCTCTACATTAAAAAGCTCTACTTGAACCCCAAAAGTATGTAGAATAATTGCCATTTTGGCTATCGTTTGGGGTTTTGGGCTATTATTTTACCTACTTTGGGGGCCCAGGTAAGCACCGCTTTAGATCCTGCCATGGGTAGCAAAACCATCGAAGTTATATTTCTGCTGCATCTTGCCCTCTTCGATGGCTACAATTTATGAAGCCCTAAGGGTCCAAGTACCCAAGAACCATATACCTGCCCAAAAGAGGTACTATAAGTATTTTTACCCGAATCCCAAGTACCTTATTATTGGGCACATGGACCCTTAGGGAGATATCTGTTGAACTACCTGGCTGCGATTTCCCTGGAGCCTAAGCTGCGAGCGGTAGTCCAGAAGTCCCCAAGCCCAGGCCCTAAACCCAAGACCCTAAACCCGATACCCTAAACCCTATTCCTTACACCCGAAACCCTACCCAAACCCAGGGCACTTGTGCAAGCTCCTGAAGCACTGTGTGGATCAATGCCGCCGTGGAGAACCCGCGGACCGGCTGACGGCCGTCGCGGTCGTACGGGCCTTAGCCCACATGTGGGGTTTTCCAAAGTATGTTCCCTTTGTGGGTCCCTATTCCCATGGGTCCATGTAGCCAAATGAGCTCCTTGAAAGGGTTATATAGGGGATGATATAGGGGACTGCTATAAGGGTTATTAAGGGGGATTCTAGGAGTTTAGACGCTCATATAGTAGATACCGGACCGCCAACATGAATAACAAGTGCACGGAACAGTTCAGGCCCTATAGGTGGGTTTAGGGTTTGGGGTTTTTGGGTCTCAGGGTTTGTAATTGTTATAGGGTTTTTCGGGTTCAGAGGGTTTAGGGTTTTATATACTACCTACCTACACGGATTGCTTGGGTACCAGAAAAGCGGGCTTAAGATTTGAACTTTCCCGGAGAGACAACCCCCATATGGCATAGAATCTAAGCCCCTTTATTTGGGGGATATATAGGGGAGAATTATAGGAGCTACTAAGGACGATACTAGGAGTTAGACTCCAGCTCATATGGCCTAGAACTTGGGGTTCAAACCCACTCAGCCCTGGATCCCAAACATTGCGACCATGGCTCCGGGGTGTAGGGGTTCAGGGCTAAACCCTATACCCTTAACCCTTAATCCTTACGGGTTTAGGGCATCCACCAAGCAAGAAGCAACAACTTAGAAGCAACGGACCACTAGTTTACAACAAGCAAGGTAGCATTGAGGGTTAGTTTGCAGTTTCCTCGTTGCTGTATGCGGGAACCTATTTGAACATTGGGTGGCTTTTCCGGATTGCTTTCCATTCTCCTTGATGTTTTTATAACGGAAACCATCCAAAAAATACAGGGCCATTTACATTCTTAAGCCCTTAAACCCCAAGCCCTGGCCCGCAAACCTAAACCCTCAAGCCCAACCCCCCCCAAAGCTTAAGCCTAAGCTCAAAACCCTAAGCTCTAAACCCTAAACCCTGAAGTCCAATCTCCCCAAGCCTCAAGCCCTAAACCTGCAAGACTAAACCTTCAGCCCTAAATATACAAACCCTAACTTACTGGTTCCTATCAGGGAATAAGGGAAGACAATCCTATAAAAGTCTATAGTCCCCCTTAAGTAGATAGAATATGGCTTCAGGATAAGATCCCCATATACCCCATATTCTATCTACGTAAGGGGGACTATATATGTAACGTATCTCCTTGTTCCTTACTAACCACCGCGTTTTGGATGCATCCATGAGGCCGAGATATTGGAGACGGCTGCTTCCACTCAAGGCACCTTTGCGAGGGTTCAGGGTTTAGGGTTGATGGTTCAGGGTTTAGGGTTTAGGGTAACCCTAAACCCTAAACCCCTGAATCCTTAGGGTTTGGGTTTTTGATACGTTCTGGCCTAATCTGCTTTGGGTGTGAAGGGCTTGGGGTTTATGCTTGAGGGTTGGTTTGGGGTGTGGGGGGCTGGGCCGGCTGGAGGTTTAGGGTTCAGCGCTTAGGGTTCGGTGGGTTCTGGAGGGACTTAGAGGGTTTAGGGTTTAGGGCTGTGGGTATGTGGTTCAGGGATGTGGGTTGGGGTAATATTTGGGTGATATTGAGGTAATGTATTGTAGAAGTTATAGGGATCATGGAAAAGAACATGGAAACTACCAAATATTAAGATATATAACATATTGGGGTTATATTAGGGGTTGACGTGTAGGGGGTGGCGTTTTTGATTTAGGCTTTGAGGTGTAGGGTTGTTCAGGCTGAGGGCGCCCTCAGGCAGCATCCAAGTCTACAAGTCAGACCCACTCTGGGCCCTAGAACCTACTGTATAGCCCATATATTTACTTTGGGACCCGAAGTCTACTGTATAACTCATATCTGTACTCTGGGCTCTAAAGTTGACTGTATACATGGTATATATATATATAGCAACATTTAATTATTTACTTTGCGCCCTAAAGTCTAGTGTAGAAATATTATCTTCTTTGGGCAACAAAGTCTATAGACAACAGCTACGCGGGCCTCTTTGGGCTCTTCAGTTCCCACCTAAGAAGGGTCCCCTTTGTGGGTTTAGGATTTAGGGTTTAGGGTATTTATACTTGGGCTATCCTATCCTCCATAAGTCAAATCAAGGGGGGTGGCAAGTACGGTTGTATCCCGGTTGCTACGTAAGTAGTTGCGAAGTCCCATGGACCTCCCAGCAAGGATTGCTAGGGTTTTTTGTTCAGGGTTGAGGGTTTTGGGTTTGCAGTTGCTCACCCTCGTCAGGTTTTATCGGAGCAAGTTATTGTGAGACCTAACTAGTGTATCGTGTTCTAGGGGTCTCAGATAGGTATGTTACGAAGTGTTAGTGGTGTGCAGAACTTTTTATAGATAAACGGAGAATGTGTGTATATATGTATCCTAGAGGGTCCATATGTACAACTATTAGGGAATTAGGCCCCAAAATACCATACTATAGAAGGAATTATGGGTCCCAATTCCCTAATAGCTGTATATATGGACCCTCTGGGTATGCATACATGAAAGGGCTTGGGGTCTCAGGCGGCTGGGCTTTGGGGAAAATACTTTGCAGTTTTCGGGGTTTTGCAAAAATTGGGCTCATGAAATCAGGGACTTGAAGTTGTAGAGCTTTAGGTTCAGGAGCTTTGGGTTAAAGCTTAATGTGCATTGGGTTCCTAGACCCTCCATGTGCCCTCTATGTTCCCATCTTATCCCACCTTAGGGACCACGTACCTAGTTCAAGGGGACACAGAACAGGGTTTAGGGTTTAGGGTATTATTATGGCTTAAGTGCTTCTGTTGAGGGTTTAGGGCCAGGGTTTCGGATTTCGGGCCGTTTGACATTTCCACCAGACCAACGAATGCCTGGGCGAAGGTTCATGCTTAAGGGTCCAGAATGGGCAGCTTCTCAGAAAGCCTAATGCCCTTCAATTAGGAAATATACTGAAAGATATATTAAGGCTCCTAATACCATGTGAGGCCTTTATTCCCTCATTAGCCTGCAAGTCCTGAATCCTAACTCCAAAGCCCTGAAGCCTAAAGCCTAAACACTAATTCTCAACTCCCGAAGCAGGTGGGCGCAGACACAGTCTCCGAAGTCATGAGCATATCGGGCAGAGCATGTCGGGCGCTGAGATGTGACTTTGTTTTGCTCTGCGTCCGCCCACTTCTTGCTGTTTTGGAGAGGTACTGCAAGGATTTTGCGTAAGGGCTTCATGGAGTTCAGGGTCTAGAGTTTAGAGTGTTGTTTGTTGTGTGAGGTCTGGCGTAGAGTCTTTTCTTTTCTTGAGGGGCAGGAGGGTTGCTGTTTGGGGTTTGAAGGCTTAGGGTTTAGGGATCCGGACTTTTGGGTGCAGGGTTTGAGGCTCAGGGCTCGAGGCTTACAAAGTTCTACATTCGGGGTACAGAACAGCCACACAGTTTCGAAGACGGACACAAACATTCGAGTTGTGCATGTTCAGTTAGTAGAGTCGGTAACCATCAACCTTTTCGGGGTCTACACATAAACCTAAATACCCTGAACCCTACGCCCTGATCCAATATTCCATCCCTAAAGCCTGGGCCAAGAAACTCCGCAACTAGGTTGAGGGATGGAAGCTTTGGGCTACAGCGCTGCTTCTCATGAAGCTCACATTTAGTCAATGACACCCCAGGTGAGTGGCTACCAGGTGGGTACCCACCTTTTAGGGTTTAGGGCTTAGGGTTTAGGGTTTAAGGCGGTAACGAGGATATATCCGCTTCCTAACTAGCTACCCAGCCGGAGTTTTTCAATGCAAGTGTCAAGAATCAAGATGCTGGAATCCCTAAGGTCCAAGTACCCAATAACTAGGTACTTGGGATTTGGGTAATGGTAATTATAGTGCAAGTTTTGGTTTTGGGAAGGCCCCTAAGCCCCAAAGCCTAAGCCCCACACCTCATACTGCATACTGCCACGTGAGCTATAGTCGAACTCCTAGTATCCCCCTTAAGAAGCCCTACAATACTCCCTTATACAATCACGTATATAACCCCCCTTGAAAGAGCTTAGACCCTAAGCCCTTCACCTTCAACATTGAACCCTAAAACCCTAAACCGTAAAACTCTAAAACCCTAAAGCCCTAAACCCTAAAACTCTAAAACCCTAAACCTACTAAAAGGTGGGGACTACAGTATGGTCCACGTGAACCCAAAGCCTAGGAGTCCAAAATCGCTACCGGGCGCAATAAGCTACCTCGACTTCGAGGATGAACTCATGTGCCCCGCTTTGAGTTGTTTTTATAAAAACAATCCCTAAGGGCCCATGTACCCAATAATCAGGTACCTTGGATTTGAGTAATAGTAATTATAGCACAGGTTTTGGGAAAGTATATGATTATTGGGTACTTGGACCCTTAGGGAATGTTGGTTGCTTTGAGTTGGATTCTTGATTAAAAAAAACTCAAAGCAGTCATGTGCCCTGTGGGTCAGGTTTTTTGGGAGGACTCAGGGTCGAGGATTTAGGGTTTTAGGGGTTTAGTAGTTAGGGTTTGGGGGTGTAGGGTTTAGGGCTTAGGGCTTAGGGTTTAGGGACTTGGGCTTTGGGGTTTTAGGGTTTAGGGCTTAGGATTCAGGGTTTAGGATTAAGGGTTCCGGGCTTAGGGTTTAGGGGTTTAGGGTTTAGCGCTTAGGGTTTAACAGTTTAGGCTTTCTGGGTTTAGGGTTTAGGGCTTGGGGTTTAGGGTTTAGGAGTTAGGGTTTTGGATTTAGCGTTTAGGATTTAGGGTTTAGGGGTTTCAAGATCTTGGTTTTTGGGATATAGTATTTGGGGTTTGGGGTTTCGGATTTGCGGTTTAGGAATTGGGTTTTAGGATTTACGGCTTTGGTTTTGGATTTCTGGGTTGGGGTTCATGTTGTAGGATTTAGGGTGTATGGTTTCGGGTTTAGGATGTTAGGATGTAAGGGCTCAGGTTTAGGATGTAAGGGGTTGGATGTAGTCAGGGCTCAGGGTCTAGGTGTATGTCCATACCTGGATCTATTCTACCTTGGCCCCCTGAATAATAGTATAAAGGAGTGATATACAGGGATGATACAAGGATCTATGGGCTTTTGAATCTGAATTGGACCCTCAGTATGTAGAACTCTAAGCCCTAACCCCAAGAAGTATGCCATTTCTTGACTACGGTCTGGGTTTTGGGCCATAAGCTAACCTACTTCTGAAGGGTGTGAGGAGCTATATTCTAAACTCCTTAAAAGGGGGCTATATAGAGGATTATATAGGGGAGTAGTACAGGGGTTATTAAGGGGGCTAATTACTTGGAGTTCAGTCTATGGCTCACACAGGATCCCCTAGAAACACTGCGCTTGGGTAAACCACAAACACAAGCCCTACTTCATATAGATACATGGATATTTACATGGGCAAAGAGGGTTGAGGGTCTGAGGCTTACTCTCTCCACACTGACATGGAGCCCGAAAAGCGACCACTACAGTAACCTTAAAAATGAGCTGCGTGTGGTTCCACCTTTGTCTGGGGATTATAAAACCCTCATTGGACCCCTTGCGTTCTGACAGCTGGGTGAATGAAACCTACTACAAGTTTTAATTGAAAAACCTTCTGGGCGCAAGAAAGGGAACCAGATCCAGCACCCCCCTCGCCCAACGCGCCTTCATAGCGAAAAGCCTACTCTCTGGATGTTGAATGTTGCCCACAAAAGAACTACAAAAAGAGCGGTAGCAACCAGGATAGCCGTAACAATCAAAAAGAGCAGTGCCCTAAGGGTCGAAGTACCTAACAATCATATACTTCCCCAAAACCTGTATGTACTATAAGTACTATTACCCAAAACCCAAGTATCTAATTATTGAGTACATGGACCCTTTGGGGTAGCAAAGTAAGTCAAGATCATTTATGGGTGGCATTCTAGGGTTTAGGGTTTAGGGACACTGGCAGTGTGGAGAGGTAGTTCACATGTTCCCGGGTTACGGGGGGTCTAGGGCACCCCGAATAGACTTCAATACCTCAACATGACATTCGTAATTTTTCGGGCTTGAGTATTACAGGCCTGAGTGTTACAAACCCTTAGCCCTTAACCTTATTGAACGCTCAAGCCCAGCAGAATCTGCATGCAATCCCATGGAATCCTCGAACAAAAGCCCAAACAAAACGGTGACCCAGAGCCTCAGATCCTAAACCCTTTTTTCCCTCAGCCCAGCGCCTGCACCAAGGGAAGGGGGTATAGGGTTTAGGATTTAAGCCCAGAGCCTGCGCCAAGGGAAGGGGGCATTGACGACTCCCACTTAGACGTGGATGCCTTGCTCTGTGCCGCATTCCGGCGGGCACGAGCAGGAATAATGCAGAGTATCAGCTGACATTAAGGGTCCATGTACCCAATATTTAGGTCCCTTTAAAGGGGCTAAATAGGGTTTAGGGTTTAGGATATAGGGTTTAGGATTTAGGGTTTAGGGTTTAGGATTTAGGGTCCAAGTACCCAATATTTAGGTACTTGGGATTTGGGTAATAGTAATTATAGTATAGGTTTTGGGTAAGTATATGATTATTAGGTACTTGGAGTATCAGCTGAAGTAGGGAATGGAGTACTGCATACCTAGACTGACAGGGGTGAGTAGGGAAGAAGGAAATAGAATATATAGGGGTTATTAAGGAAGTACATTCCCTTGGTATTCCTGGCTGACCCCCAGTAAGTATACAGGTGTGGGTTTGACTACGCAGTCCCTACAAAGCCGGAACATGCGTTTTATGGGGCCCACAAACCTATCGTAGTATTATACTCTCTGAACCCCAAACCCTAATGTTGACTTCACATAATTAATTCCCGCCACAATTATGAAATCCCAGCGCCGGAACACAAATATAATTCCCTCCACAATTATAAACTCCCCCAAAAGCGTCATTTTTTCCGGGGCAGCGATTTTAATTGATTTCAAATAGGCTTTCCAACGTACATTTCTGGCATTATTATTCGGGGGTCCCGCGGGACGGAGATACATCAATCGAGGAGTGGGATTTATTAATTCGAAGTCAACATTACCTCCGTAATCCCTGAACCCTACCTAGAAAGCCAGTTACGCAATTATAGGCAACTTTCCCCTAATTTCCTACTAATTACCTTGGGTTAAAGTAGCCCATTATTGTGGTAACTAGGCTTTCTAGGTAAACCCTAAACCCTAGTCCATTTGTTTTCCATTCCTTCAGTCCCTGCTAACAACCAGCAAAATTCTGGCATCTCGGGCAAAGGGCCGTCAAGCCAACATTGCCTCAAGATGACCCGATTTTTAAGCGCATGCAAGACAAAGCGTAGATTACCTATGAAAGCTAGGCCCCAGGAGGTGTGCAAAGGTCACTCGGGGATTTAGGTACCAAGAACCATTCAGACTATTGTTTTGAGGATCTAGAATGCAGCTATTTGTATAACCAAGTACCCAATAACCATATACGTACCAAAACCTGCACTGTTACCATTATTTCTTAATCCCCAGCATCTAATTATTGTGTACTTGGACCCTAAAGGCCCTAAACTCTAAACCGAAAACCCTAAACCCTATACAACCATATATCCTGATATATCCCTTTAAGGGGACCTGATTATTGATCACTCGGACCCTGAAGGCCTCAGAGTGGGTTCAGGGCCCCCAGCTTGGCCTCTCTAGGGCCATCATTGTCAACAGACTTTTGGTAACAGAAGACAAGTTTCAGAATTCCGGGTTTAGGGTTTAGGCTTCAGGGTTTAGGATTCAGGGTTTGGGGTTTAGGCGTCTTACCTTCCGCAGGTTCCTGAAGCTTTTTTGAAATCTGCATCCGCCGCAGCTGGCTGAAAGCTTCTGAACCCGCAGCTCTCAGTGGTAGTTTCCATAAACCCTCTGGCTTGTGGTACTTAACCGACTTAAACCACCCAAAACAACATTGTTTGTTGAAATTCCTGCAAAGCCCTTTAGCCCAGATCCTGGGATCTTATTCTTTTGAGTTCAGAGGCTTGCCTAACCCCTGGCCCCTAATCCCTAATCGTTTTTGACTGTGGGTTAGTAGCAAAAAGATATATTCTGTAGGTATTATACAAGGTTTTATTCCCTTATACCTAATGAGCTTTAAGGCATCTTACAGCACAGATGGAACATAGATGGGCGCAGTCATGTTTGTTCTAGTTGTATGCTTTGGAGCGCCAGGTATTCTGGGGATACCCTGCAAGCATGCCCCCGCAGATTTAGGGTGTCGGGTTTAGGGTTTAGGGTAAATTATGGGCCCCTAGGGATATAGATTGTACTTCGGCACCACATATTTAGGGGTGTCAAAATGGGACCCTAATTTTGGGAACTTCTTTTATGTGTTTAAGGCCATGCAAGGCTTCAGTGTTTTCGGGTTCTACTCTTGCATAAGGGGGCAGAAAGCATCAGTAGAATCTGACCCTAAACCATAAACCCTAAACCGCAATGCGCCAGTGCTTGTTTTGCATTCTCTGGGCTGACAACTTTCTGACGCGCGGAATCGAAGACTTCATTCCCGTGCGGGTCCAAATTCCCAGCTGTTTGAGTAGGAGTGGTCCAAGTTTAGGGTCTAGGGCCTAGGTTGGGTACTGCCCCCCCTCAGTAACAGTTGGACAATACTTATAGTATGATTATATACAGCCCTTAATGGGAGCCTTAGTATAGACTGTTACTGGGTGGGGGCAGTACCCAAGGCCTAGGGCCAGCTCAGGGTTTAGGTGAGAGAGGAAAGTTTCCAGGGCCCCTTTGAAGGCTCTGTACAGGGGGGTAGACGGACAACCATGAACCCCAGTGTCCAAGTACCTAATAATCATATACTAACCCCGCACCTATACTATAGTTACTACTACCCACAACCCAAGTACATAATTATTAGATGCTTGGACCCTTAGGAGAATCTTGGAGGTAGCTTTCTCAGGCTACTGGCCGTTCTTTGTGACTTGATGTATTAAGGAAGCCATTCAGATGCTCCGGGTTACTTTACCCAAAGAGTCCATGTAGGCACGTAGGATATACCTAGGGCCCAAAGGGCTTTCCATACAACTACTTGAAACCCTAAACTCTAAACCCTTGAGCTGTCTAGGTAAATGGAGCTAATGGTAAGGGGGCACCCCGAACCCTAAACCCTAAACCCCCAAAACCCTAAACCCCCCCAAACCCTAACTAAACCCTAAACACAAAAGCTGCCCAAGGTAGGTAATTTTTACAGACGTTAGGGCCCAATGTTGCCACTATTTAGGAATAAGGGAATATAATCTCCATGTACATACATACATACATACATACATACATACATACATACATACACACACATATATATATATGTAAATTTGCAGAGATTATATTCCCTTCTTACCCACCATTCACCAGCAAGCCTAGGGTAGAACATAGAGACAAATTTGGACCCGTGGGGGCGCTTCTCTTCGTGTCCTTGCACCCCTGCCGGGATCCCTGCTAGTACCCTTAGTTGGGAGGGTTTAGTGTAGACCCTCCTAGTACCCTTAATTGGGGACCCTAAACCCTAAACCCGGTACCCTAAATTGAGAGAGAGAGAGAGAGAGAGAGAGAGAGAGATATATATATATATGTATATATAACCCTCGAAGCGTGGGAGCCCTACTTTTATCTACTTCAGTGGAAGCTTCAGTTTTGAAATGTTTGTACTGTCTGTATTATCCAGAAAGATATGTGTATATACACACACCCTAAACCCTATAAACCCTTAACTCCAAACCCTATAAACCCTCAACCCTAAACCCTAAACCCTATAAACCCTAAACCCTAAACCCTATGAACCCTAAGCCCTGAACCCTATATATCAATCCCCATGAGAAGCTTTGGAAATGACCGGAGAGCAACCCCTCTGCCTTCCCAGTCAAATGAAGTGGCATTGCTCTGCTTTGGACATGGCTGCTAGTAGCTGGTATTACCTGGACCCCAAAAGTATGTAAAATAGTGGCCTTTCAGGCTTTTTTTAGGGGTTTAGGGTCATTATTTTACATACTTTTGGGGTTTAGGTAGGGCTTAGGGAATAGGGCTTTGCGGTACAATTGATTTTCTCGCTATTGTTCCTAGCTATTCCAGTAGCCACAATATTCGAGCTCCTACTAGGAAAGCACTCTAAATCCACAACCCTAAACCTCTAAGCCCCATAACCAACATCTGAGGGGATCACGGCCTGCAGCATGCAAGCTGCAGATACGCGCTGGAAACTCACCCAGACGTCTCACCAGCACAACCTCCCTCACTTCGGAAGGACATGTACCCTGAAAGTCCAATGTCCGGTAATGAGGGAATGTATCCTAAACCAGGATGCCTGGTACAAGCTAAGGTATATTCCCTAATCAAGGAACATTGGACTTTCTGAGCATATAGGAGTTTCCAAGACAGCGTTCTTCTTGTGTAGTGCACATTTCAAAGTACATACGCAGTGGTATCTAGAAGACAGATTTCTTTTTTGCAAGACTGCCTACCACGATGATTCAACACATCCTTGGAACCCCAAATGTTGACCCCTGAGCAAAGTCCATCCCAAACCCATCCTCCAGACCCGAATCCTCGGAGGATCAGGAGGAGAGACACGTGCGTCAGCGATCCGACGGCGCTATGCGGCGCAAACATCATTAGCCTGGTTGGGATGCGAGTAGATAGCTTCCAACAACCCCTTCATGCCGCAATACAGCTGTAGCTGCATGAAGCTTCCAGATAGGAATGGAAACACGCCTGGACCTCCCCAATACCCATACTAAAAGCTATAATACTGATAATAACAATAGCATTTATCCCCATTAGTTTTGGGTGATAGACGGTTCTGATGGGTATTAGGGAGGCGCAGGTAGTCCTTTATAATCGCACTCCATAACAGCAAAAGAATTGCAGTGAGCCTCTGGATAAAGCATATTGATCTTGTCCGGGGTTTCGAACCCAGAAAGTCCAATTTCCCTTAATCATTGTTGGAATTAACCTAACGGATATTATCATCTCCAATATGAGTTGAGCAGCATACTGGGCTTTCTGGGATCATAGTTCCTCAACGTTCTGCAAGCATTTGCAAGTGCTTTCGAGCAACCTGTGCCCCAAAACGCTACCTGAACTTAGAATCCAGGCTTAGTGTAGTGAATGCATGTTTGCAATTTTTGGGGTACTTGTACCCCCATTCTTTCATGTTTCTTCGGGTTCAGGCTAGGCTATACCATACTGCAACCCAACTATAAGTGAACTTGAATCCCAATTGAAACCGTACGGAGCGACTCACGTGCCTGATGGTTTTTAAGGTCTACCCAAACCCCCAAAGTATGTAAAATAATGGCCCTAAACCCATAATAATAGCCATAAAGGCCTTTTTTTGTACATACTTTTGGGGGTCCAGGTAGGGTTTAGGGCTCAGTGCTCCTTATGAGTTACCCTAAGGATCCAAGTACCCAATATTTAGGTCCCTTTAAAGGGGCTAAATAGGGTTTAGGGTTTAGGATATAGGGTTTAGGATTTAGGGTTTAGGGTTTAGGATTTAGGGTCCAAGTACCCAATATTTAGGTACTTGGGATTTGGGTAATAGTAATTATAGTATAGGTTTTGGGTAAGTATATGATTATTAGGTACTTGGAGTATCAGCTGAAGTAGGGAATGGAGTACTGC
>CAJNIZ010014125.1:0-13319 GCA_905231905.1 Symbiodinium pilosum
TTAGGAGATTGAAAAAGATTGAATTTCAATTTCTGGAATCCAAATTCCCAGATTCCAAGATTTCCAAGAGATCTTTCTGCAATCTTGGATCTAAGATTCCAGAGATTGAAATTCAATCTTTTTCAATCTCCTAATCCTGGATTCCAAGATTATTCTGAAAGATCTCCTGGGGATCTTGGAATCTTAGATCTCGGATTCCAGAGATTGAACTTCAATCTTTGCAATCTTGTTCAATCTCCCGGATCGCTTCGCATATTTCAATAATTTCATATGGAAATCCCAATCCTAATCTCGCCAGCATTGACTCATCGACTCGCTATGAGAGTTTGGTCATGATGCATTACAGACTGCTCAACTTGAAGAAATTATTTGCGACAACGCGTCAACCTCAAGGGGTTTCCCAACTTATATTTCCATTATTCTCTCGTAATGACTGACTGGCGCGCTTTACGACTCTACGTATGCATATCATGCGAATTTGCTTGTGATATATGGCAGATCGCTCAACTAATTTTTTTTTACGATTAATATTCGCATTACTATCCCATTATGGCCGGCTGAAATCTATTCCATATATATCGTATTTCCTTCATCCTCCAACACTAGTTTATTATAAATTATAAATATGCCAGACCGCTCATTTAATCATAAATATGCGTTCTGACAACCTTTGTTGCAGATGGCTTGGCTGCCTATCTAGATCTACTATTAAATTGATTGTGAATCTCCAGGTCCTGGTTCCTTGATTTCTTTCAGTGATATCTTGACGAAAAGCGTGACAGATCTAGAGATAAATTCAAAAATTCCGGGCTCATTGCTTTCTCTAAATACGTCCTTGACTAATTCTACTTAGAATTTATTAAGGAATTCTCAAATGCTCTTTATCAATCTGATGAATTATAAGCAAAAATCTCTGATATTGGACGAAAGCTTAAAATCTGGGCTCCTTATCTCTATATAATATCCTTATTCTGCTGCGAATCTAGAGAGCAACTCATTGATCCTGTTTCCTTTTTTGGATATAAGGCTCTACTAAAATTTGAAGATTGAAATCAAGAATCCTAGGCTCCTTTCATCCGAATGCATATCAAATTCAAATATAGATTCTAAAATCCCAGGCTCTTTATTTTCATAAATCGTCCCTTAATATCAACTAATCGTGCTCAGAATTTAATAAAGAAATCACA
This sequence comes from Symbiodinium pilosum, assembly GCA_905231905.1. Taxonomy (NCBI): domain Eukaryota; class Dinophyceae; order Suessiales; family Symbiodiniaceae; genus Symbiodinium; species Symbiodinium pilosum. The sequence continues at coordinate 1,188 of CAJNIZ010014125.1, forward strand.
AATGCTGAAATTTAATTTATGTATATTAAATTTTTCCAAAGACGCTTCGTAACTAAAGCGGAATTCTCAGTATCTAGATTTGGGAATTGATTTATTGAGGGATCTTATTAAATTGATTTCGAGCTGCAAGGAAAATATATTGACTGGGAATCTGAAGGATAATTCAATGATCCTGGGCTCATTTTCCATATATAAAATTTTCTCATATGAGCGTCAAATTTGAAGATAAAAGAAAAAAATCCTGGATCCTAGGCTCCTTATTTTCCTCTATCTACATCTATTCTTAAATTCGCTTGAAATTTAATGATTTTTTCAAATCTTGGGTTCCAGCCTTGAATATATAAAATATTTACCAAATACGTCTTGAATATTTACGTCCAAAGATCACGCCCAAAGATGCAAGCTTTCTTTCTCTCATATCTATCTGGAATTCGATTTTCCCTGACACGTAACTAAGGCGTATCCTAATCAGAAGCATAGAAAATTTCTCCTACGAGGAGAGAGTTGAAGCGCCAGCTGATTCTATAGAACTTCTATACGATCAGGAGAAATATCTATAAAGATTATAAGGAATTGGAAGTTTCATTTATATCAATTATATCTCGTTCATATCTTTATTGCAGGGAGAATTCTTTCTATCTTAGCTCTAGCAATATCCTCATTAGAGGATTCTTGATCCTTATAGATTTAATATAACGATTCTATTCCATTTTTCTCGAATCAGAAATCAATCAGAATATCATTTCTTGCAATTTGGGTTGGAATTCTCGACCTCGAAAAAAAGATTTTTTGGAATATTAGGCCTTCATGGCTGACCTCGAAAAATAGAGATTATTTTCGCCCAAACATACTTGCTACGAGTCGGACAATGTATATGGACAATGTTCTGGAATTTGGCAAAGATTAATATATAGAGTAATGGGTCTTAAACTTGTCGGAGGCGATGGATCTTTGATTGGGGATTTCAGGGTTAAGAGCTCTAAATTTCAGCAGATCTTTAAATTATTTGGCCTCAGATTTATCAAGATTGGTGGGTCTTCAATTGCGGACGTCAAGATTAGGGGGTTCTATATTTGAGTAAATCCTTGGGATGCAAGGGGAATTCAGGTCCCTAAACCGACAGATCTTTGGGCGGGGGGGGGTTGCACATATTTATATTTAAGGAATATGAGTATTTTTCTATAGAAGAATCGAGATTATTTCCTCAATATATGTAATATATATAATATTCTAGCGATTTCAAATTTATCATAGATATCTCAATTTTAAAGAAGAAATCTCAAATCTTTGATTTGATATTTTTTCAACGAAAATATATTTTCAATAATTAGCTGATCATATATAATATTCTCTGATATTCAGCTCATCCTATTCCCGTAAAATTCCGCAATAAATTATATTTCCTATTTTGAATATATTTCAAATCCTAGATTTCTTCTTCATAAAAATCCCTGCCATATAGATTTAAATAAATTCCTTCAATATAATATTATTCCAAAATTCAAATAATAATAATTTCTCAAATCCAAGATTTTCTTTCTTCCCTATAGATATTCTTTCTTTCATATATAGAATATAAATTCTAAATAGATATTATGAAATCCTGATTCTTGGATCATTTTTTCTTCATTAAAATCTATTATTATATATATTATATATTTAAAAAGAAAAATTAAATTTGAGATTTTCTCCTTTCTCTAGATAATTCTTGAAAAAAAGATTAGAGAATATGAGAATATTCTTGAAAAATATTTTTCAAAAAGAAAAAGAAATCCAAGAATTGAAAATTTCGACCTAAAATTTTCAATATAGGTAATAAAGAATCTATAGATAGAATATGAGGAAAAAAAGAGCCTACGAATATAAAATCTATTTCCAACCCAAGAATCAATGACATATTAAATATAATCAAATCTTATCTTACGCACAGAATAGAATCTTTTCTCTCCAATGAAGATAAAAGAGATATGCAATTGATTTGAGAGAAATGAAAATTCTTCTTCTATGCAAATATATCTTTTGATCCCATAGAAATTCAATAATATCAATTTCAATATGAATCCCGTATTATTCATTATGATATTGATTATAATTCAAAAATATGAATTTTATTTTATATGATAGATTATATATATTATCCTAATTTTCATCAACCCTATATTCTTTAGAATAAATATTTCTCTTCCTCTTCAAGAAAAGATAGAAGAATAATCCTTTTGATATTATGTACTAATCAAAAAAAATATGATTTCGATATTCAATCATTTTTGAAAAACTATTTTAAATTCAATGAAAGTAATCCTTATTATATCAATTTACGAAATATATATTTTTCTGATATAGAAATTTGAATGCTATATATCTATTTGAATTATATAGATAAGATATTAATATCTTATCAATATATTCTAAAAATTCAATAATATTATATAAAGATATTTTTTGATTTCTTCTATTAATTTTAGTATATATCCTTTCGATAATCTGATAATAAATATAGAAAAATATTATATTATATATATAATTGAATTAAGAGATGAAATAGAAATATCTGATAAGAGATTCTATATACATGAATTTCGAAATGCGAAGATTATTTCGAAATATATGAGATTAGAATTTGAAATAGATATACGACCAAATCATGAAATCATTATATCAATAAATCATTAATTCAATATATTTCTCTGTATAGAAATCTAATGAATCATTATCATAATCAATCATTAAATCATTGAAATCATATTTATAATGCATATTCTTCTAAAAGAATATATAAGATATATCAGAAAAATATATCCCTCTTTCTATAAAAATATTTATTAATATATATATATATAGCGAAGATCTAGTAATCTTTCTGAATATATTGCCTTATCATTCCGATCTCTGAGCCTCCTCCAATTACGATCGCCCCCCCCCCCTCATCATCGCCGGCTCCTCCGCCAACGTTGCCGCTCCCCTCCATCGCCAGCGCCGCCGAGACCGGGAGAGGAGGGGGGGGGGGGGTTAGGAGGGGGGGCGCCCCACGCCGTTCGTATGTTGAGGCGCCTACGCAACAAAGCCCCGGATCCGACAGAACGACCCTATCCTCGACGTGCTCAACAAACCCCCAAAATAAATTATATATTCTCGCCTAGCTAGGAATTATAATTAATTCATAAATATTTATATAATAGATGCGACAAATCTAATCGATAATATTATATATATCGATACGATTCATATGATAGATTATATGAGATCTGAAATCGATAAAGCCTTCAATCAAGAATCATCTCCCCCCCATCCCTATCATCAAAGCTTATCGACTAATAGAGATTATGGATCTCAATACTAGCCTCCTAACCTCGGATCTGAAATCTCTAGAAATTCATTGAAAAGAGATTATTGAATGCGTTCTTTATATTTTAGATGCCCAAATTCAAAATCTCGTTTTAATCACTGAATAATCAAATCCCAAAATTCATTATAGAAAGAATCTTTCCAAGAAAAGAAACCTAATATTAGATCATTTCGGAAACATATTATATCGATCTATTATTCTACGACCTCATCCGCCCCCCCCCCCCTAATAGAGACCGATAAACAAACAAAGAGACCAAAGCTCTTATGCGTTCACCTAGACCTTGCCGCGAAAAAATAAAAAATCAATATCGGTTCAATGAGTGTCAAATTTAAAGAAATTTCCGAATGAGATTTTCTAAAGAAAACCTTCTTAACTATCTTAGATTTTTCGAAGATTTGCCGGTCTAAGTTTCGACAGAGAGGCCAAGAGGCTAGGAAAAAGGAAAGAGGCCTCCAGACGGATTTGAACACAACCCGGTCGTGTCCGTCTTAAAATTCTCTGTCCAAGATCATTAAGAGACTTTCCCACCAATAAGAGAAATCGGTCGAACAATAAAATCATCTAAATGAATTTGTATCCAAAAAATTAATATGTTTCACGAGAATCCTGCATCTCAGATTAAAATATGTCTATACGGGGCTCCATCTGAAAAAAATCCTAAAGTCAGCCTATCGAGGATGGACTTAGTCTACACGGACAATGTATGAAGGAATCTGCTTCAGGCATTGCCTCCGTAATATCCAATTAATGTTGAAAGGATGCAGCTTTACCAAATTATTGCCATAATCCGACCTCATCAGATCATCAAAAAAATCCATTGAAATCTCCTCATTCTCATGTCTGCCTATTCCATGCTTCGACGAAATATGAGGAAGCAGGTATTGCTGAACTTTTCTACCGTTCAAACGGGGTCGGCAGCTTTCTCGGGCTTCGCCGCAGCGCTTGACCTCCACGGCTCGCAAGGAGTCTATGTTAGGTGGACCCCCACCCAGTAATAGTGACTATAAGGGATAATAGGGATTATATTAGGGTCCTTTTATATTCTTATTATACCACTATTACAGGGTGGGGGGTCCTCCTAAAGTCTAAATCTCAACACCTCCCTAAACCCTAACCCCTGAACGCTTAAACCCTGAACCCTCAACCCTAAATCCTACACCAAAAACCCTGAACGCTAGAACCTTAACCCTAAACCCTAAATCCTGAACCTAACTCCTGAACCCTAAACCCTAACACCCTCACAGTCAAAACCAACCTGGGAAGGCCCGAGCGCAGCTTTTGAGCGCGCTTTTCTGTGTTGAAAATTGGCAGTAATGTTAGTAATAATGATAACAATAATAAAAGTAATAATAGTACTAATTAATAATCATACTTGTAATAAGAGAAATAGTCGTAATATTTGTAATAATAGTAGCAATAATAAAAATATCTCTTAAAGTAATATACTAATAAGGATCGAACTCTTTGGGAACCCGGCATATGATCGAAACAATTTTGCGTAGCAAAAAAACTTGATGGCTTTCGGGACTGGCTTGCAGCCCCAGACCTGACCTAAACATAAGAGCTAGAATACGCAATCCCGCCCCCTCCGCAAGCTCAACATGATGCTCAACCAGATTCGCTCAGGCACGTTCGATCCAGACTCCACAAGGAGCGGACAGTTTGTCCCCAAAGAAAAAGCCGTCCCTGTACGGGCGTCCAACAAGGCCGTAGAGATTGAGGAGCATGGTCGCGACTCCGACCACGGTGCAGAAGCTGTAAGCCCCGCTTCTGAACACAGCGAACGCCCCACGGAAGATCAAGCACCAGCCTCCCCAACATATTTTGTTGGTGTAGCCGCGGATGCCACTGCAGTAGAGCAGGATGAGGCCCTCTCGGATCAGCGTCAGGATAGCGACTCTAGCTCATTCTCCACAACATCCTCAGACTCAGAAACGGGCCCCAAACCCAGCCCAAAATCCAATACCCCAAAACCCTGAACTCTGAGCCCCACACCCCGCAACTCTAAGCCTTAAGCTTTAAACCCCCAAACACTAGACCCAAAATCTCAAACTCTAAAACTTCAAACTGCAACTCCTACATCCAACGCCCTAAAAACCAAGGCCCCTGAACCCTAAGCCCTAAACCCCCAACCTCGAAGCCCTAAATCCCAAAGCTGTTGTTACTTCAAATGCACCTTGATTTCCGGAGAGCATGGAGGAAGACTAGACTGATTGCCGCCCAAGACTCTACCCGTAGCCTTAATTCGGGATAGATTGCCCCCATATAATGAGTACGTAGCCTTAATAGAGGGTAGGTGGAGGGTCTAGGTTTCCAGCACAAATCCTGTAACCTTAGGGAAACCTTTTTTTGGTCAGCTACGAAGCACGGAATATTTGAAGCTTCGACTGTAAAGGGCCATTGGTATGCACGCACCTTATGCTCGATAATTGAAAAATTGTTGCTCTTTAAGAGGGCCCCGTTGTATAGCCCAAAAAACTACGATAGGAATCCCCCAAACCAGGACTTCCGCCCCCCCAATCTCTGGAACCCCCAGAGAACTATGAAAAACAATACCAGTTTACATCTTGCTTTCCGTTTTGAGCTCTCCACTGGATTCTCTATTATGGGTGAGACATTAGTTTCAGAAGGGGTGCTCTCTCTTGCTCACCCGCTTCTGGATACCCTAAACTCTAAACCGTGAGCCATAAGCCCTACCCTCCCTGTCTTTTATATGTATACATATATATGTATATATACATGGACTATAACCTAAACTCCTAGGATTCCCCTTAAGAACCCTATATCATCCCCTATAAACCCCCCTTTAGGGAGTTTGGACTATAGCCTATATATACATATTCTACCCATATTTATGCTGAGTTCGGTACGGCTTGGAGGCAGCAGGGTTTGGAAGGCCGGCCTCAGGGAAGAGTTTGCCTATATGGGGGTTTCCCAAAATTAGGGGTACCTGTAAAGGCGAATATGGGGGTTATATGGCGATATATAAGGTTTGGGGTTAAGGTTTCACAAAATTAAGGGTGGTCCCCATAATAAGGATTGTAATATATTGGGCTTATATTGGGGTTCCCCCATTTCGGGAATCTCCTATATGTCTCGCCCCCCACATGGGGGCAACTAACAGAAAGCGCATGGTTTTTTTTGCTAGTTTGCTGCTGGAAACTCACGTCCAGGGTTTAGGCATTGAGCTTAAAAAGCATCGAAGGCGCCCGTCACCTTGCCGACATGTCTTAGCCCACAATACCCTAGGAAGAAAAAAGGATCCTTTTTGCATAAATATAAGGAATCCCATGCTCCAAAAGTATGAAGGATCCCTGACATTGATCTAGATGTATCACGTTCATCAGTTTATCAGGGTTCTGGTGGGCACATTCCAAACAGCTTTCATAAGCAAATCAGGTGAACCATTTCCTGTTGCTTAGCTGCTCGGGTTGGGAGACTGTGGATAAAGCCTTCCAGACGTCATCCTGAACCTGAAGTACGTAGGCCCGGAAAGGTGAATAAAGCCAATGTTATCGTTTTGAGCTATGCGGGTGTTAGAGTTTGTCATTTTGCGACATGTGGGCTTTGGGGTTCGTGGATATGTGAGGTTCCCCCAATAAAGCAGACACCCCTCTTAATCCTGCATCCCTAACGCTCCAATTTCCGGACAAGCCGCCCAATTCCGACCGACACGACAAGACTTGTGATCAAAGGATCTGATCAAGGCATCTACAGGATTTGTGTTGCAGATTATGCTGATTCAAACCCAATTCCTGACCTGTGCCGTTTTAACGGCCAGTGCACGACATAGCTTTTGTACTTGCAGAACACCAAAAAATGAGAAAGTAACCAGGAGGATCTTAATGCAGTTATCCAATCTCATCATGTCTATGTACAAAATGGTACAGCTCCCACCCTGTAACCGTTGCATCATCAATATTAGTAACATGCTCTTATACAGCCCCTAGTATGACCCCTACTATAGACATTTTCAGGGTGGGGGTGGTACCCAAGCTAAAGTTTCTTAGGAGCACACAAATGCACTCCAACCTTTCCCCCGCTGTTTACCAAAGTTCTTGAAGGCTATCTTGGTACTTTATCTGCCCAGGAACCCTTCCGATATTTACTCTTAGCTGTTTTAATCGGGGTCTTATCACAAGCAAAATTCGAAATTGTTTCAGGAGGGCTCAGCTTGAATTGGGATTGAAACCAGACCATGCTACAAGTTCCGATTGGAAGCGTATCCCATGAATACTGCGCGGGTCTGAATTTGTCTAACACAGCCGTGGCATGCTTCAACAGAAGTATGCAATTCAGGCTACAAGGGCTAGAAGATCCTCAGCTATTCACATGCGGGTTTCCACAAATGGGGAGCCCCAAAACATAGACCTCAGCATATCGTCAGCTTGACCATGGAGACCCCCCCAACCGAGCCCACCATCATTTTTAGAACCCTAAACCTTAATTTCAATATAACGCCTATATGCATCCTTATCCCTCTCCCTCTCTCCCGATACCTCTTGTTTGGAAGCCCCCCACATACTTACAGCTGTTCAGGAAATCGCTGTGAGCTAGGCCGCGTTTTGCTCTCAGACTTTGGAGGTTCGGGATTTGTAGGGTTCAGGGTTCCGGGTAATTGCAATTCAGTTATAACTGTGTCTTTCACCCAAGTACAACCATCTTATTTGACCTTAGGGGTTCGAAATTGGGCTACAAGCTGGTAGAATTTGGCGATAATTACCATGAACCCATTGTGCATCCCGTAAACGATCAGCCATTGCACACTGCATGTCCCCTTAAAGGCTATCCTAAACACTAAACCCTAAACCCCTAAACTCTAAACCCCTAAACCCTAAACCCTACTGGCATCCTGGGGCTCAACGCGACCCGAAAACCCTTAAATTGAAACCGAAAGTCTCAACCCCTAGCCCGAAAGGGCCCTGAACTCCTCAACGCTAAATGCCGAAGCTTTCCCGACTAAAAATCAATGTTATATTTAGCTAGTGTTTAGGGTTTAGGGTCCACAGAGCCCCAAAAGCGACTCATGCTACGAGACCTCCACTGCTGTGGGGACTCTTCTGAGACGTTGTGTAAACCCTGGAGCCTGATCCTCAAACCACGAACAAAGGTCCCTGTAGACCTGAACCCTAAATCTAAACCTTAAATCCCGAACCCAAAGCCCCAAGCCATATAATTCCCAAATCCGGATCCCTAAACCCCATAGCCCAACCCCAAGACCTTGAACTTATCCCAAAAGCATACTTTACATTCGGCTGCGAAGCATGCGCCCAAGACTTCGGATTGCTGTCAAGGTAGCCGCAAAGCGCTGTGAACCAAAGGTAGCTGGCCCCCAGGCAAGGTCAATAACCTTTGAAGGCTGCCGCGTCAAACCCTGAACTCAACACGTCCAATCTTTGATGGGTCTGATGGTCTGCTCTGGTTCAGGACTTGGCCAACATAGCTGTTGTAATTTCGCATCTCTGGCAGTTGCCACCTTCTCGCATGCTGCTGCATAGCTTTGCGCACTTCCCCTTGCGATGCCGAGGGTGACAACAGAAGCCCTTGTTTGCACAGGATTTCGCGTGCTTCCGCATCCTTGGGTGCAATCTGCCACTCGAAGTCACAGGAGTCCGATAGAAAAGAATGTCGCAGCTTGCTGTCCACATCCGGCAAAGTATCATTCGAATCCGGCAATGATTGAAACTTGCGGAGGATCTTCTTGTTTTGAGCCACATTCACAAAGGTGAGCAGTGCTTCAGACAGATCTTCATTCCAAGTAGGGTCGAGATATCCTAGCCGTGCCAGGACTTGAGCTACACATCCTGGGGAGTCCCTGATGATGAAGGGCCCTCCGCCCCGAAACACAGCCCTAGAATGAACATTTCCGTAGAGGTCTCTCTGTGCTTGGTTCATCTTGCCAGTTGTTGAGACTGGCAGAACGAAAGCCAAGCTGCCATCATACTTCCGGAAATCTAAGCTGCGCTGAGTGTTTACCAATGACAAGGCTGAATTCAAGGCCATGGGTGTTGGAAATACAGTCAAGTGCCCCATCTGGTTGTTAAACCAAAGTTTGGCGATGCTTTGTGCCAAGAACCCCACATCATCTCCATACTTGAGTGCTCGCAAAAAGGTCCTAATAGTCTCGATCTCCTCATGCCTGTCAGTATTCGAATAGGTGAAAGGCTCCGCAAGCCGCACGCTGCCTTTGCCATCTTCGTGAAGATCTGCGCGAACTTTTGGGCCGCTGGCTCCCTCAACACGGAAAGTCAAAACTCGAGCACCCGCAGCCTTAAAGTTGCGGATGGCCGCGACGGCATTTGATGAGGCCAGGACTAGTGGTGTGACACCCTTTGCAATGGCAAGCTCCACAGCATCGCAGAAACTAGAATCGCGTGCCAAGAAGGCTATGAAGCCGACGTTCTCTCCACGACACAGCTTCCGCACCTCAAGCAAAATGGAAGCATCAGTTTCTTCTCCTCGCACATCGTTCCGGCGTGGGATCGGGCGAAAAAACATTTCTGGCTGTAGAAACAGCTTCTTCCAGTTCCGATTCTGTTCCCTTGCAGGTTCGGCAAAAATTTGGCTTGTGACCAGCCAGCCCTCTTGACGCAGAATTTCAGCAGCGCTCTGGATCTCTTGTATGCTGTGTGTGTCTCCATCTACCAAAAGCTGAATATGTGACGTTTTCTTGTCAGTGTGGCACTTCCGCCGGCTTCTGCTACGAGAACACGACAGGTGCTTGCGAGGTCTGCACGCCAAAGTTCCGCAAACAAACAAGCCAAGCTCCCGGGCAATGCCAGTACAAACTGGCCTTTGTCCAAACCTCTGCGCTGCGTCACTTGCTGGGGTCACACTGCCTCTACTACCTTGTATTTTTTGCGCGCCCCAGGTCAGCTGGACAATCATCTTCAGAGGAGGAGCCTTCTACTGCAACATGGGTATCCCTGAGCTTACTAATTAAAGATGTACCTGAGCTTACAGAGACCCCAACAAGCTAGAGATCGCTCGAATGGACAAAGCTCGCGACCGCACAAATGTACATGATGTTCAACAGTGTGTCAACATGAACCATGTAGTGAATACCTTTTACTTGGGTGATATGTGGGGCATGGAGGGTTAAGGGTTTTGTGCACGGAGAGAATTATTTCATGATTGAAGTCTAGGTTTTGGGGTCCCAGGTGTATTGGGATTACGGATTGTGGTTTGGGGAGCTTGGACATGGCTTGATGGTGATCCTTTCAGGTAGGAGGATGTTCTGGTCTTCCGTATTCAAGCATGATTCTTGATTCCACAAACTTGAGCCTGAAATGAGCTGCAACTCTACCCTGCGGCTTGTTTGCAATCTCCATCTCTCTCTTCCTTGTCCGATTCACGAATGCGAGGATTTGGGCCCAAGTCCCTGAACAGCAAACCTGCACTGCTGAAGCTATACTGGGTTGGCCCCTAAAGCCCTTTGAAAAATGTTAGTATATATGGTCCCCTATTAAAGCCATTAGGGAAAATATCAAATATCCCAGGGGCCTACCCAGGAATTAGCCGAACGCATCATTAGCCCCTACTGTCTCTTGATCCTTTTCAGGCCATAAGTATATCTCGAGATGCATAAATGCAGTGTGAGCTGAGAGAAGGGCCTCGGCCCTTCTTGTCCCTAAGCGTGAACATACCCTAAGCTCCGTGTGAGGACTTTGGGGAGGCCAGCGAGGTCTCAAGAGCCACATGCCCTGAGCCAGGCTCAAATGAGTAGCTTTCTTATTACGTTGAATCAAGCAAAAATCTGGTCTTCCTATAAATTCGACAACAACCAAAGCACAAAGTCTAACTCTATATCGGGGGCTGGAATATCCCTTTGTCAAATACAAATCACGACTTAAAAATGGGTTTGTTTTCAGCAAAGACAACCCTCTAGCATCTGGGCAGTCATAAATCGGACATCCGAGGTTAGGACATTTTCTCCAATCCCACAACACCACCACGATACGTGCTCGGAAGGTTGAAACATGGCTCCGCGTTCTGCGATGCTGAAAATCCTGACCTGAAGCCACCTGAGAACTGATAAACTCCAATGCCTGAGCCCTCAGCCTCTAAAACCTGAGCCGCAAGATGTACATTTAGGGTTTAGGGGTTTAGGGTTTAGGGGTTTAGGGTTTAGAGTTTAGATGTCTGAAGCAGGAGGCCTAGGCCAACCTGCTTTCACAAGCGTTGCTTCAGATCCAGCTGTGTAAGAAAAGGATGCAGAGATCCTTTAGGAGGACCCTCCACCCTGTAATAGTGGTATAATAAGAATATAAGAGGACCCTAATATGATCCCTATTATTCCCTATAGTCACTATTACTGGGTGGGGGGTCCACCTAAGAGATCCTAAGTAAACGCAGGACCCCTGCCAAGAACACCAACAGTGAGCAGCCCAGTTTAAACCTTCACCACCACTCCTAGGCTTTACCAACAAATCCCACTAGCAGTTGTAGAAACATCCCAAACAGGCCCAGACCCTGAACTCAACCCGAAGAACGTAGCCTCGAGGAAATTTCCAAAGCATGAAAAGCAGCATATATTCGCAGTTTCCACTTCATTTCTTCATCGCCTTTTCAATTTGATCCTCCACTATTTCAAATCTCCTTATCCCTAACGCCTAAACCCTAAATAGTAGCTTTCATTGGATTTTCCATTATCCCAATCACCCCTTTTTTGCCCTTCTTAGCCCGATTATACTAAAGTAGTTTCCATTATAGTTTCCATCATCCCAATGTAACCCTCAACCCTAAACCCTAAACCCTTAACCCCAAACCCTCAACCCTTAACC
>CAJNIZ010014125.1:13667-41891 GCA_905231905.1 Symbiodinium pilosum
TAGGGTTGAGGGTTTAGGGATAGTAGTTCCCATATAATCCTTAATAATAGTCCCCAGAATCCATTTCCCCATCCCCTCCTAAGCACCAGGGAGAACAGTCTAACCTTCTGTTTCGTCATAGGGAATAAGTATAAGGGTTATATGGGGATGATGGAAAAATGAATGGAAACTATGGGGATTATAGGGATTATATAAGGCAATGTTAGGGTTTTGTTGGGGTTGGGAATCTAATCCTTATGTATAATCCCTGTCTACTATTCCCTCATTCCCTACCAGGAACATAAGTTAAGGTTTAGTCGTAAGAGTTTAGCACTTTGGCCGCCGCCACCACCGCCACCGCTGCCACTACAAACTACCGCCGCTAGCTGCTTGGTGCACTCATCCTGAAAGCTTTCAAGTATCAAGTTAACCTTAGGCGTACCCCCCCCCCACCCTGCAATAGTGGTATACTAGGAAGAAAAAAAGACCCTAATATAATCCTTTACTCCCTTGTAGTCACTGTTACAAGGTGGGGGGGTCCTCCTAAAGTTAACCCTTAGATGCGGGAATCGGGGCACGGTCCTCTTCCTCAACATCCTTAAAACACACACGCCAACCTGCACCTTCCAGACCGAAATATCAAATTATAGGGATTATGTAGGGGTTATATAGGGTTTATATTGGGGTTCTATATAATGGAAAAGAAAATGGCAGCTACTATGTGGGTTTAGGCAGAGGGTAGTGATGGCTCTGTCAAAGATAAACTGAGCACGGACGGCCGCTTGGCTTATACTTGCCCAAGGTGCATATGAAACTCCTTCCAAACCACTTGGGGCTCCTCTCAAACAGCTTGAAACTTTCTAGCTTGATTAACTGACCAACTCCATGAAGTCTTCAAGGCAGATTTTTCACCTGCGGCGTGCAGCAGGACACCCCTCTGCCAGTAGGAGGTCCCAAAAGCGTCCCGAGTGTCCTCACGACCCTGGCCAGCAGCAATCCCTAAGCCCTGCCCTTTAAATCCGACATGACTGTCTAGACTTTACTGATTCAAATCTCCCCCCACCCCAGCTTCCCCGAAATCCTCCGCATGTGCCAAACTCAGGATGGCTTGCTGATCTGGAAGTGTCCCTATAATCCCTAGAGTTTCCATTTTCTTTTCCATTATCCCAATATACCCTCAATTTTTACGCTATAATCCCTACATACCCTATATAATCCCTACAATGCTAGACTTTCACTCCCCACGGCAAAGCTGCCCTCCTCGGTTGCTTTGGGCGGCCGTTTCCCCGCGCCGACTGAGGCAGCTGCAAGGGATTCCGCCCGGCGCGTGCGGGCCCACGCCTAGGTAGCATGTGGAGAACAAGAGTCATGGCATGTTCTAGGATTGCCCCACACATCAAAGCTAACATTCCCGGAAGCACCCGTTCCCCTGAATGGCCTTAGAACGTGACTTGGGCAGTAGCTGACTGATCAAAAGTAACTCACACAGCTATCCAACCCGAAATATCATGATGATAACTATCAAGCATCTCGCCTGCCATGAGTGTTGCCCTTTTCTATTACAGCGGACCACATGAACACTGCTGCCAATCTGATGTTTGTACTCAAGATTCACCGAACTACCATTCATGTTGCTGCCGTCTTCTTTCGATTTTCACGGATTGACTTCATGACGACTCGTGACTACATGACATAGTTGACTTCAAGCAAGCCTGAGCATGAATCTTCATTTTTCCTCGTGCTTCATTCTCGGCAGGGCTTGTCTCATGAGACGGCCCAGCTGACGTGGCCAGTCTCCTCCTAACCGCTCGCTGCTGTGGTTCCACACCATGGGTTGCTGCAGCTTTGTCAGCTTCACCTTGGTCATGAGGCACACATCCTGTACCCCAAGCTCTAGGTAGACTGAATGCTGGGCTCGTGCAAACATGGGCAAAGCATCCTTTGATGATAAGGTGTTTGTCAGGGTCTCCATCTTACGTGTTCTTCAAGGCTTGCGGCACTTCACAAACAGTTTGAAGTTTGAACTGGCTCATGATACCTTTACCTGGCTTAGCAACTAAATTGATCTAAATTGGCCGCTGCCCTACATACATCCAGGCAAAGTACCCCAAGCCTGCTGCTACAAGCACCTGCACCAGCAGCACCAAGACCAGTACCATCGCTGTGCTGCTGCTGGTACTGGCTCTAGCATCGGAGTTGACGGCATTCGCGCGGCATCGGCGGCAGGGCGGCTGCAGGGCGGCGGTTGTGCTACTCCAGGTGCTCGCGCTGCTGATGCTGGCTGTGCTGCTAAGGCTCAAGCTAAACACCAGGACTTGGAGGAGGACGAGAAGGAATAGGAGGAGGAGGAGAACGAGGAGGAGGATCAAAACGAGGAGGATCAAAACGAGGAGGAGGAGGAGGAGGAGGAGGACCGCGGGAGGAGGAGGAGGAGGAGGAGGAGGAGGAGGTAGGAGGACTGAGAAAGACCGAGGAGGAGGACGATGACGGCAATGAGCACGAGGAGCAGGAGGAGGAGGAGGAGGAGGAGGAGGAGGACGACGAAGACCGTGACGGCCGCGGCGACGACGACATTGACGAGGACGGGGGGACAAGGATGAGGAGGGTCACGACCACGGCGATCATGCCCGCAACGAACACAAGTACTAGTTAGTCCGTCAGAATCATTGTCGCCATCTTCATCTTCAAGAACTTACCATTTTATCCGTGAGATGCTGACCAACCACCGACCGAGGCACAGCTAGTGCGTTTTCGCTTTGCCGGCACCTCAGGGGCTTCCGGCGCTTCAGCGCAGGGACAGTCGTGATGCTGCACAATCCACCTGAGTTTCAGAAGGAATGCTCATGCGGATCAGATGGGACATTGATGAAGAAGGACAACATATTCTGGCAAATACAGACTTGGATTAGATTAGGGTTTAGGCACGAAGGCCCCAACTTTTGCCAAACACTCGCCTCCACGTAAGATTGATCCGTGGGCCCACGTTCCTTCCAGACTCCTTGGGCACACGGTGCTTGTACCACTTCTGGGTCATGCCCTCCATTGTGCACCTCAACTGTACTTCAAAGTACTCAGGAAAGGGGTACAGGGTGCCCTTCGGGTCCTTGCTAATTATGGGTGCGTCTTGTTTGGATTAATGTAAACGTGAACTGAAGGGTCTTTCCATAGGGAATATTGCCGGACATGCCTCTTTCAATCCTCATCTTTCTGAGCTTCTAGACGCTACCTCCTTCCACCCAACTGTGGTGAAGACTTTCCAGGTTTATGCATTCTTCTATCCACATCAGAATTCCTTCCAACTTTGCAAAGCAAGCAAGGCCAGATCCCTCCTTCCTTCTCTATCTGCTGAAGGGGCCTAGTTAGTTCATAACCAATATTTTGGTCCTAGGTATAATAATAGCAAAGGGTACAATAAACCCTAAACCCTGAACCCTAAACCCTTGACATAAACATGGTAATGGTACTTATTTTTCAACCGCCTACAGTACCTGTCCAAGTTGCAGGTCCCCATCGCTGAGCTCCAGCCTGTGGAAGTCTTGACCGCACATGAGTTCAAAGCGTCTGCTCTGACCCAGGGACCTCGGGAGCTGGCATACTCCCTGCAGGCAGTCTTGATTTGGATGGTCTAATGGTTATACAACACTTCTTGGGGCTAAGGAATATAAGGGCATGCAGGATTTTGCCGATCACTGTAGTATCTATATAGGACGGCTACTAAGGACAGGCTGCTTTGGCAGCTCCACCAACTGCTAGACTGAAGCGTCAGACCTTAAACCTTAATCACGCGACGTTCGCCCGAAGCGGCAAAAGCTCTGAATCCGGATCCCAGACTGTGAACATCTCTGGGTGCTTGGTTTGAGGGGGGGAACTGCCAAAGCAAAGCCCAGGGGCAAGGAGATAATCCTGCAGTCCTTTGAATCGGTTTTGTGGGGTGCTGAGGGACTTGAAGGTCTGGAGAGGGGGGAAGATTTCAGAAGTGAGTCGCTCGGTGATCAACCGTACAACCTAAACCTGCGCTAAAGGTACACAAATGTCCACAAGTCAGCAGTGTACCTTATAGGGTTTGGTGCTGACGTCGAGGATGAAAGTTCTAAATAACCACGCACTGAGAACATATCCATCATTCTAGCTTCATGGCGTGAGGCACACAAACGAATTTGATGGGCGCATTGAGGGGAGTTGGAATTGGGCAAAGGCGAGAAATCATCAGGCAGTCCTGGTACTTGCCTTGGAACAGGGCTTCGTTGTCCTTGGCAAGAAAGGGTTATTTCGGAAGCAGGCTTACTGCTGTACACCGGCTGGCGAATTCTGAAAGATTGCTTCGTTCACAATTCATCATATGCCTACAAACGAGGCATGGGAGAAAGTGGAAGGTGGAATTGCACCTGCTGGCGACCTCTAACACCATCCAACTTCCTAAGTGTGAGCAAACTAACACGGTTGAGGGCTCAGGCTTTAAACCTCAGAAGTCCGAAGGAACTTCAAATCGCAACCCTTTCTACAACAAGGCGAGCTTTAGGGACCAAACCCCAAACAGGTGTAGGCTCCTTTACAGTACCCCATAGGTGGACCGCCACCCTGTAATGGTGATATAATAGGAATATAAGAGGGCCCTCATATTCTTACTAGTATCCCTCCTAATCACTATTACAGGGTGGGGGTCCACCTAAACCTTAAACCCTAAATGGAAGCAATATCCTGGTGTGGCAGGCGTGGGGGCCGAGATGCTTTTGCAGCGTAACATCGCCTACATGGACGACAGTGTGAAAACAACCCTATTTCCTCAACCCTGAATCCTAAACCCTAAGCCCTAATCACAAACCCTAAGCCCTAAACCCTAAATAGTAGTTTCCATTTTATTTTCCATTATCCCTGTATAACCCCAATATACACCCTATTATAACCATCATGTGTTTCTCAGATGGTGGGTGGGGTGCTAGATTGACTGCAAGAAACAATTTAGGTCCCAAACTGAGGATGGAACCTTCCAAGGGGTTTAGGTTTTATTGTTTGAGGTTGAGGTTTAGCGCATGGGGTTCAAAGCTGTTCCCCTTTGCAGGTGTCTTCTGGCAAGTATTTCTAGATGCCGTGGGGGGGGGGGGATAATTCCAAGAAATGACAATTTTCAATTCCAAGAAATGACAATTTTCAGGACTGGATTCCTGCTCCAAACAGAAAAGGAGCCTGAAACCCTTTCAATTATAGGATCCTAAAGGGGGGGGGTGGTCCAAGGGGGGAGGGTACAAGGGAGCCTTGGGGAATTTTAGGGAAGCTTAGGGAGTATAAAGGAATAATGGGGATTACTAGGTTACCTACCCCCCTTGGACCACCCCCCCTTAAGGACATCCTAACTTGAATCATGCCTTTCCCAAAGAGGCTGTCTCAAGTTCCGCGTTTTGTCTGACACGCAATATGAACCTGTTCTAAAAACTAAAACCCCTAACCGAGCACACTCTTAAGTTACATTAACCAACCCTACAGCCTGAGCCCTGAACCCAATACGCCCCTACACCCGGCTCAAGTTCCACTCTGCGAGTTTGATTAGCGTTGAAGCAGACATAGCAGACCAGCGTCCGCATGCCAGCCAACCGAGTGCTGCCCGTCCTTTCAAGAAAGCGAAGTGACCAGCAAACTTCAGTATTGTTGTCATTTAAGTCCTACCGCTGCTGCAGTCGTTGTGTGCTGTTCCTGCAAATGTTGTGTACTGCCATGACCTCGAAAGGGAGGCTTAGGCTTTGTGCTTGTCAGTGGCCTTATCCTGCTGACTGCCCTTTAGGTCACGCAGGAGACTTTGATCTTCAAAGTAAGAAGTTGCAACTACACGTCGCCCTTCCTAGCTTCTTTCCCCTCCTTCCGCTCTCTCTAGCCTTAAACCCTATATACCCTATATGTCCATGTTGCTTCGGGAGTCCTATGCTCCCAACCCTGAGCCCTGAACATCAACTGGTGAGGTGGCGTTAAGCCCTCAACTCCCCCCCCCCCGGTTGGAGGATGTAGAATTTGGATCTTTGCAACAGTTGCCATTAATTGCCCAATACCATTATGGGGACTTGCTTTGGGGATTCTACCTTCTATTCTCCTCCAAACTAATCTGGAGCCCCGCAAAGAATGCTTTTTCAGTCTTGGAAACACTCTTCCCATAATCCCATAAAATTCCTATATCGACCCTTCGATCTTCCCACAAAGGAAGCCACTCCTGGTAGAGATTCAAGTTGCAGCTGTTGGGCCAACTGGCTTGCGCTGCAAGGCCACAAAGAGGCATGCACACCGACATCCTGTGTTGGAGACGGGACACGGTAGTTTCCCTATATAGGGGGACCTCAATAAGACCCCCAGATACTATAATCCTCATATAGTAGGTAGTATATAACCCCTATATCCGCCTTCAAGGGAACTTAAGGTATACAAACGTAGGGGGATGAACGAACATCTGATCACCGAGAACACCTCTAACCCAAGTTCTACACCGGAATTTGCAAACCCAAACTCCTTCAATCCTACATCTCCGGGCTCTCTGTGGGGGTCTCCCAACATTAGGGGTACCGCTTTGGGGGGTACTAATTATGCAGGGTTTAGGGTTTCCCAATATTAGGGGTACCTTTTTGGGGTCCCTATAATAAGAATTATAGTATTTTAGGGTCTAAATTAGGGTCAGCCTGTGTAAGGAACCTACCATATGACAGCATTTCACAGCCTATTGCTACTGGACTCAAGCGAGGTTACTGCATGGATGGCGTTCGTAGGTCAGACTTGCAAATCAAAAGCCAGCAGAGTCATGTGCAACTGCAGCCTAACTGGTGAAGGCTAAACATTCGGTGCCTTAAGCCTTGAACCAAACTCTCATCCGCACCCCACGCCGCACACGAGACCATTCCAAAATGATGATGCAAAGATTGGACCCTGAATTTGGCCCCTCAAGCCGTCACCCTCAGCCACAAAAAAGAGCCCCTTCAGCCGAGCATCACTTCGGCCATCCAATCTGGGTAGGCTGCAGGAAGCACCTTCGAGAGTGCAACTGTTTTAGCTTCACTTTGAGCTGTATTGAGAAGTCTAGAACGGGAAGATGAGAAGTCTAGAAAGGGATGCCTGTTCTTCTGCCTGTTGAACTTGTTGATGGAGACGCTCTAGCAGCACTCACACTACCTCAAATTAGGGCGCGCGAGCGCCTGCCTTTTCTCCATCGACAATATGCGGGACTCCTCCCAAATTACTGTCCCCAAGAAGGAGACATTCATTTGGGATCTTGCATTCTCCGAGGAATTCCACCATATGGACCCGTCCTGTAGCTGGTAGCTGAAGAACTGCGAAGAACTCCATTTTAGCACGGGTAGGGTGGCGGTCAAAGGGAGTGAATAACAGGCATTGCGTGTGCAGGAGGCTAAAATTGCCTACTGCGCTTTGAACCACCTCGCCTTGCAACAGCAAGAGCAGCGAAATGTTTTGGCTACACATTTTTCTTTTGGTGGAGAGTGCAAGTGTTCAACGAAGTCCTGATACCTACAAGCCCTAAACCCTCAACCCAAACCCCGAAACTCAAAAAATCTCAAAACGGTATGAGGGGTCCGGTCAGTCTGTTGGCCTCCGCGCCCCCGTATTGGTAGCGACAGCTGCAGGGGCCTTGACACATCCAGGCCGTCTTGAGCCTCAGGTTTGGCTCTGGAGTTTGGGGCAAAGATTTGGGTTTAGGGTTTGATTAGGGTTTAGGGTTAAGGGTTTAGGGATTTAGGGTGTTAGGGTTTAGGGTTTTAGGGTTTTAGGGTTCTAGGGTTTAGGGTCTAGGGTTTAGTAAATTTAGGATTTAGGGTTTAGGATTTAGCGTTGAGGATTCAGGGTTCAGACCCTAAGCCCTAAACCATCATCGATCTCATCGTCCCTGGGATCTGATACAAAAAAAGGTAAGGCAGCTGCTGGGGGGCTGAAAAAGGTTTTCCAATGTGGTAGTTTCCGTACATGGGCGAGCCATGAGATAGACCCTAACATGCTGTCGCCGTAGTCCGTGTAGTCCGTATGATAGGGGCCCAGCAAAAAGGAGCCCCCAAATTTATGGAAACCCCCATGTAGCCCGGACCACGTCCCAACAGTGTGTTTCTTCAAGTGCGTGAAACACAACACGCAAAGTTCTGAAAGCAAGGAGGGAAAACATCCAGTGCTAGACACTTCTTGGTCGCCCAGGGGCTCTAGACACAACACACTAAGACTAAACCCTTACCTTAACATCTAGACTCGCGACTTAAATCGCATACCTGAAAACTGGAAACTAGCTCCGGTCCATACGGCCAAACTCTGAGCCCAACGCCCAAAAACATTAGTGAAGGGTCCACGGCCACAAATGCAAAGACGAAAACCAAGCCCTAAAGGAGGTTTCCAAAAATTAGCGCACGTTTTTGCGAAGTCCCTCTAAAAAGGAATATAATATGTGGGGTCCACCTTTGGGGCCTCCTCCTTATGAAAACTGCCACATCCACAACCTGAAATTGAAGCCCAGTAGCGGCAGAGGACCCCACCGGCCGCTTGGCTGCAGCCAAGTGGTGCCTCGGTGGTGGGACTTCGCAATAATGGAAGAGAAACTGAGCACTATTCAATCATGTAGAGTTTAGGATTGGAGGGGGACTTAGTAAGTCGGGATGGTAATTGATAGTGGGAATAATTGGGGTTACCATATGGCTTATCGGGGTCTACTAGCCTACTTGCCTAGTCCGCCTGACCCAAGGAGGTGGAAGGTCTTCAGAGCTTCAGGGCTTGAAGGATTGTTGGGCACAGACTAGACTAGGGACTAGGGTTTAGGGTTTTCGGTAGCTTATATAGCTGGACGTAGGGCGTAGGGTGTTATGATTTGGGGATACCTCTGGGTTCAGAAGCTCAGTCAAGCATAGTCGCAAAACAGACAATGAGCTTTGGCTATCTTGATCCTTAGTGGGCGAGGTAAGGGAAGACAATGCCTTACATTAAAGCGGCCTGCCAAGCCTTTATCCCTTCCAGTTCCTATCCTGCCAAACTTCAACTCTAAACCCTACTCCCCAAACCTTATCCCTTTGAGCTTAAACCCCGGCCCAGGCGCCATCATGCACCAGGCGGAAGAAACGCGCCCGGGCTTCGGGTGGCAAGGCTTCTGGCAGGTATCCAGCAAAACAGCGCCACTCCTCCTCGAACCGGGATCTGATTTCTGAGACTGGGTTTAGGGTTTGGGGGTTGGGGTTTCGGGTTTGGGGTTTAGGGTGTAGGGTTGAGGCTTCAGGGGGGTTTCTTGAAAGAGGGTTATGCGGATATACAGAGCTTCAGAGGTTGGATTAGGATTCGGGTTTGGGATCTAGGTTTGAGGGCTTACTGCGGTCTCTGTACTTCGCGATGTAAGCAGACAAATGATCTAAAGCACGCAAACCCTGGAAGCTAAAACCAGACCCTAAACCTTAAACCCCCAACTCTAAACCGTCAACCTATGGCTACAGCCTGAAACGAGGGATGCGTCCCTGGAACAAGGCTAAACCCTTAACCCTAAACCCTCCATAATCCCGTATAAACCGTCCTTTCAGCGCCCCGCGCCTGAAACAAGGGGTAAGTCCAAGCAACTTGCCTCGGCGCAAGATCTCCCACGAGATCCAAGCCTGATCTTCGCAGCCAGGGACTTCAAAACGCTTTCTTTTTTTGCCAACACCTCTTTTCGCAAGCTACACGAACGAAAGCTCCCGGGAGCAGGTGCGTCCTTTGTACTCTTACCCTCTCTCACTAGACACCGTGCATCTCCAAACTTAACAGTCAACTTCGCGTGAAACAGGGTTTAGGGAGCAGGGTTTAGGCTGGGTTGCTGTTAAGGAACTGTAACTAAGTTACCAGAATGGGTGTAAAGGGTAATCAATATAGTTTGCCCAATATAGTAACATAAATTACGTTCCTTAACAGCAAACCACTAGGTTTCGGGTTTGTTTCAGGGATGGGTGCGAGGGTTCAAGATTTGGGGGCTAAGGATTAGGAGCGACTTAACTTACGACTCAAAACCATTTCAAGCTGTAGGATTTTGCGCACCATGCCTTTATGAAGGGAAGTCAAAACTAGGATCTGTTGGGTACGCGAAATATTCGGGGCCATACTATAATCGAGACACCAGAAAAAACCAAAATTTGACAACCTACCATGCACAATGACACAAATTGCTAGGGTCGATGCATCATTTTTATTTCAGGTGGTGGCAGTTGAGGGGCAGTCAAAGATGCAATGTGCGAAGACCATTTCCCCAACCCAACCCAATTGCTTCATTTTTGGGGATGAGACTTAGACTAATCAGAACTCTACATTCCTCCTTGCGCCTTAGTAGAGAAGTCTGCCTTGGTAGAAAAGCCATAAGATTTTGTAACCAATCGCCCAAGGAACTTTCTGTCCATCGTTCCCGCTCTTCGGGAACAGCCTCCACCTCCGAGATGTTGGGGTGGTTATTTTAAAGGTCCTTGTAAAGAAGGGACCATCGGGAATACACTTCCTTAAAAAGGAGATCCTGACCAAACAGGGAACTCCCCAAACCCTAAGCCCTACACTTCCTTAAAAGGCGATCCTTAACAAACAGGGAAGCTACATCATGGTCCTCGTGGGGACAGAAAATTTGAACAACTGCCGTGTGGCAAGCATCCAGGGTTCACAGTTTCGAGCCCCGAACTTAGGGTTTAGGGTTTAGGGGTTTAGGGCTGAGGCTATAACCTCGCAAGCATGTTCCATACTTCTAGGGTCAGGGGGACGTAGCAAGTAGGTGGAAAATGGGGATAATTGGGGTTTGTGTATGGCTTTTAGGGGTATGTTAACCTACATACTAAGTCCCCTGATAGTCACGGTACTACCCGTGAGCGTGCTAAACCTGCGGCCCTAAACGTGGATAGTACTATGCATCCCTAAACCCTAAAACCTAAACCCTAATCCCCAGGTTCCCACTGAACGACAGACCCAACCTTCGCGAAGAGGGCCTTTAGCCTTCGGTGCAGATCACCTGGGTTGCTGTTGAGGCACTTCTTTCTAACGCTTTAAGAAGTTGCGATAGCCAGGCGTATATAGGGTTGTGTGTAGGGTTACTCCGATAAGGAAGCTCCAGTATTTACTATATACCCACAACATCGTTTAAATTGGTGCAGCGAGGAAACTCGATCATTACTATCTACCCATAATATGGTAACTTAAACCGCAGAATCCTACACCCTGTATACCCATATTATGGTAGTCTAAATTAAGTTCCTTAACTGCAACCCAGTGACAGAGCTTCCGCAGGCGTCGCCGTCGCCAGTCGACACCGCGCATGGCACACGGAATTTCTGCACCCTTGATGTGAGGGTTGCTGGGTTGCTGTTACCATAATGGGTATGTATGGTAACTAATGTAGTTTCCCCAACATAGGAACTTGAACTAAATTACAATACTGGGTATGTGAATATAAATATATATACACATATATATATATATATAGTAGTTGATATGGCTTCCCCAGTATACTACCTTAAATTAAGTTACCATAAGGGTATATTGATATCTCAAAATCTCAACTAGTACCAACCAAACTTTCATTCCTTAACAGCAAGCCAGCCGAGGGGGAGTTGAGGGAAACCTCGGAACTAGGACTTTCGGGTTAGGGCTTAGGTGTTCAGGGTTTGGTGTGTGGCGGTTTGCGATTAAGAGTTGATGGTTCTAGATTTGAATAATTGGGTAGTGAAGGTTATTTGTTTCCTGCTGAGAGGCTGCTACAAGGGCTTCACTGGTCTCAGGCTTAATCACAACGCACTGCGCTGGCTGACACGGGACTGAAGAATTGGTGTCAGTAGGGCCAATGTTTGGGAACTGGTGGTTGGTAGGGAATAAGGGAATAAAATCCCTAAACCTCCCCACGTAATGTATTCCCTTCTTCCCTACTGACCCCCAGTAAGCTTGTCTGGATAGTTAGCAAGGACCGGCCCAAGAAGTGTTGCCGCGTCGACTGGGAGAACATTTGAGGGGGTCATATAAGGTTCTCTGCGGGCTTATAGGGCGGAATGGAAAAGCAAATAAAGAAAATTGAAACTACGATTTACAAGCATAAAGGGTACTGGTGTCGGCGAGTAGTCGTGGGATTTCTCACGTGTGGCTTGTCCTAGAGTTGGCACACTCTTTGAGGTCCCCCGGTTTCAGGGGGGACTCATACAATGAAGTCACGAATACATGTCGTATGTAAAGTTGTGGGCTCCTTCATCCTTTTTTTGGTTCTGCATGTTGTGAAGCTGCTGGGAATGCCTTCACCAGCTTGGGAAAACAAAACGGCAGCGAAAAGTAAACACATCAAGTTGCGCCATGCGAGCACGCTTGATGACTCCAATCTGACACCTTCAAGGCATGCCAGTAGCAAAAACAATAATAACAGTAGTATTAACAATGACACTAATAGTATACTACTAATGCTAATAATATACTACTGATAATGCCTCTTGACTGATGGTTGGGGCTTTCAGCTTTTGCCTGAAATCATTCATGAATGTGATGGCCCGAGACTCAGGGGCCTCCACTGGCACAACTGCGAGGTTGTTCATGCACCCACACACGAATGTAGTCTAGTCCAACCTAGTTGTGCAGTTTTAGCCCAGATGCACTGATATCTGCCAACAGCCGTCCAACGCCAGGAGCCCTTGTCCTCCACATAAGACCACATTTGTATACTCCAAATCAGTAGAGTCCTCCAGACAAAGTCTCCAACAAGCCCTAGTATAGTATACTATATACACACACACCATAATATACTAAAATATACGTACTATAATATACGATAATATACCCTAATAGCCTCCTAAGTTCGGAAGGATCCTGAGAGCTTGGGGCCCCGCAGCCAGTAGGCGCTGCCTGCCAATCAAAGCTCTCTCCTAATATAGGGTTTACGGTTTAGGGGTTTAGGGTTTAAGGGTTTAGGGTTTCAGGGTTTAGGGTTCGTATCATCCAATTACAAGCCACCTAGTCTCCAAGAATGTATTCTTGGCTTATGCCTACAATGACAGAATTGCAGCTGTTGTACATGGAGTTATAGTACAGCTAGCTGCTCCCAACGAGGGCCACATTGCCCCAGCAGAAGTTATGTGCCAGGCAAGTATCGGGTCGGTACCATGGAGCAATTATAGGGTTCAATACGAGTGTGCCCGCAGCATATTCAGTAGGATTATCGGTGTGCCCAACACAGGACACACAATGGTTGCAAACAATCGTGCCGGGCACGCCGCCAGTATGCAGCGCAGCGGGTGTTGCCTTTACTTCCTCCTTGTCTTCGGAGTCTTTCTTCTCCTTGGGGCGGTGCGCAAGATTTAGGCGCGAGGGTTTCGGGATGTTTCTGAACCTTCAGAGCGACCATTCCGAGGGTTGAGTGAGACTTTTGCAGCTCTTGCCCGGGCACTTGAATGACGAGTTCTGACAGTAGCTCCACCAGCATCAACAATGGTAGGTCTGCAAATGGGGGCCTTCCGCATGTATCCCAAAGCCATAACTCATAAGCACCCCTTGGAGCTTTGATCAGGGTGACCCCCTTCCTCTTCCTTGAGCTGCCTGCGGCATTACCTGGGTTTTTTTCGAAGTTTTCTTGAAACTTTTTTTGAAGCTTAAGGAGACCTCAGTTGGATTGGGAGTTGGGGTCCCAAACCTTAAACGCTGAACCGTATGTCTGAATCGAGGCTCCTGGGCTCTAGGGGATGTCAGGCTTTTCTGCAGCTCCGTGCCTCAGCTACGATAAGCGGATGGTATCCATCCGGATCTGGGTACTTCCCAAAATTAGGGTCCCGTTTTGGTACCCCTAAATATTAGGTGCCGTAGTAGAATCTTGAACCACAATGGGACACTAATTTTCAGAATAAGCCATCTAGCCTTGTGACAGAAGGGGCGGTGCCCTTCCACCGCGGCTATGTCCATAGCAGGCATGCTGTCGAGATTCTGCACATAGAGGACAGCTAGCTTGAAAATGAGCGGCAGAACTGCCCCTGGGCACTGAAAGTGCAACCCAATGCCTACGCATAATAAACGCGTGAAACAGAAGGCCCAGCAGCCAATGCCAGTTGCCGCCTCAAAACGAGAGACAAAGCAGCATATGAACGCGCGTCAATGAGTGAACGTGCGTGTGTGTATATACACAGACATCTGCTGAGAGAATACCCGAACCAAATCTTCCCATGTCTTTTACGAAATGGTGGTTAATACCCTTATGCAATCCTTATATAATACATTCCCTCATTCCCTACCAACCCCAAGTAAATTTACGGAACAAGAAAAGCCCCGGCAAGTCATAGCGGCACAGGTTGCAGCATGCAGTAGCGCGCAAGGCTGCTCTAAATCGGAGATTCGCCAGATACGCAAACTGCCATGCTTAGGGAATAAGGGAATAAAATCCCTGTATACTGTATTCCCTTCTTCCCTTCTAGCCCCCAATAAGATTTGCGCAAAACAGGTTGGCTGAGTCTCCCAGACCCTGTTACTCGGTGCCATTGGCATGGGTTTGCAGGCTCATGACCCCCGGCAGTTTTCTTAGGTTCGGAAGAAAGTCCAGCTTGGAAACATTGAAAAGCAGCATCGGATTTTGCGAAGACAGGAACAGCAAGGGCCTGGAAGCAGATGGCACGGGAATCCAATGCCTACAGCCCTTAGCCCTGGACCCCACTTCCCGACTTTGACCTACAGGATTGGCATCCGGTCCAGGGCCCAAACCATAGATACTTAGCCAGCAGGCAATTTGCTTGGCCACAGCTACAAAACTTTTCAAACCTCAAAATTGAAAGATCTCACGTCCCACTTCTACAACAAAACAGTTTATATAGGGCTTTAGGGTTTGGGCTTTGGTGTTTAGGGGATCGGTGTCGACAAACAGCTGGTCTACTGAGGCCATGGCGTATCACGCACTCCGACACTGACGGTTCATGTCTTTTTAGGAAGTCTTGTCTCCATGCAAGGAGCTCTCGTTACCTGATGTGACGCAGAGGGCTGGAAACGCATTAGCCACCTTCCTTTCCAAGCCGCCCTTCCGTGGAGTCTAAGTAAATACACATTGAGCAGACCTCTCGAAAGGAAAAAATCTGCCAGAATTCCGAGGAACCGTCAGAGTGTGTGGACGTGCAGTCGGCCCACCATCCTTCAGAGGCAGTACTTGCTGCGTTTCTTTGACCCATCTGAAGGGCAGTCAGCTGCAACGGCGGTTCACAATCGGAACTGCCTGCGGAAATGTAGGCTGCCCGTTGAGAGAGTCCTGCTTCCGTGGCTGTGTTGTGGGCGAAGCTGTCGCTGAGAAAGAAGGTCAAAGGTACTTCGCTCGGGTCTGGCTGGCTGATGTCTTGCCCCGTTGGACCAGGGAAGTCGTGGGGACTCCTAATTCCCAGATGCTGGAGCAGCCCGCATTCCACTACAGCATCCGGCACCATGCGGCAGGCTCGCTGTACCAGGCCACGCAACTCTAAGGTGCTAAGTTCGACTGCCTTCAGGATCTTAGGAAGAGCTTTCACAGCAGACCGCACAACATCATCGCGGTCACTGAGCCATATCGCCTGCAGAAGAGCAGCGGCCACAACTGGATCCGCGGAGTCTTGACATTGCTGACTGAGCGGCAGTAGAAGCTGCAACACCGCCCCGTGGGCTGGGCTTCGCGCATCACCAATTCGCGCAAGAACGAGGACAAGCCTCCTCCGCACATCTGCAGACCCTAAAACGGAAGCGCCTGCTAGACCCATCTTAGACAAGGCCTCGGCGGCTCTGACGTCATGATTCTCCTCCAGCGCATCCATCAACTGCGGGACAGCTTCAGCTGCTGCTGGACCCATCTCGCTCAAGGCCTCCGCAGCAAAACAACGCACAAAAAAATCTTGTTCCTTCAGCGCTTCGATCAGCTGCGGTACAGCTTCAGCTGCTGCTGGACCCATTTTGCCCAAGGCCTCTGCAGCAGCTCTGCGCACATTAACATGTTGGTCCTTCAGCGCTTCGATCAGCTGCGGCACAGCTTTATTTGCTGCTGGACACATCCTGCCCAAGGCAGCTGCAGCTCTTTTGCGCACATTGACATCTTGATCCTTCAGCGCTTCGACCAGCTGCGGCACAGCTTCAGCTGCTGCTGGGCCCATCTTGCCCAAGCCCTCAGCAGCTCTTTTGCGCACCAAACAATCTTGATCCTTCAGCGCTTCAGTCAGCCGCAGCACAGCTTCACCTCCTGCTGGACCCGCCAGGCACAAGGCCTTTGCAGCAGTTCTGCGCACATTAACATCTTGATCCTTCAGTGCTTCGAGCAGCTGCGGCAAAGCTTCACCTGCTGCTGGACCCATCTTGCTCAAGGCAGCTGCAGCAGAATTGCACACAGTAACATGTTGGTCAGTCAGCGCTTCGACCAGCGGCCGCACAGCCTCAGCTGCTGCTGGACCCATCTTGCCCAAGGCCTCTGCAGCCTCTCTGCGCACATTAACATGATGGTCCTTCAGCGCTTCGATCAGCTGCGGCACAGCTTTATTTGCTGCTTGACCCATTTTGCCCAAGGCTGCTGCAGCAAAACTGCGAACATAACGATCTTGATCCTTCAGCGCATCGATCAACTGCGGCACAGCTTCAGCTGCTGCTGGACCCATCTTGCCCAAGGCTTCTGCAGCAAACATGCGCATATGATCATCTTGATCCTTCAGCGCTTCTTCGATCAGCCGCAGCACAGCTTCACCTTCTGCTGGACCCACCAAAAGGCACAAGGCCTCTGCAGCTTCTCTGCACACAATATCGTCTGGATCCTTCAGCGCTGCGATCAGCTGCGGCACAGATTCAGCTGCTGCTGGACCCATCTTGCGCAACGCCGCTGCAGCTTCTCTGCGCAAACATGAGTCTTGATCCTTCAGGGCTTCCATCAGCTGTGGCACAGCTTCGCCTGCTGCTGGACCCATCTTGCCTAAGGCTTCTGCAGCCGAATTGCGCACATTAACATCTTGATCCTTCAACGCTTCCATCACCTGCGCCACAGCTTCAGCTGCTGCTGGACCCATTTTGCCCAAGGTTGCTGCAGCTTCTCTGCGCACATGACCATCTTGGTCTTTCAGCGCTTCGATCAACCGCAGCACAGCTTCACCTGCTGCTGGACCCATCTTGCACAAGGCCTCTGCGGCAGAACTGCGCACGAAGAAATCTTGATCCTTTAGCGCTTCGATCAGCTGTGGCACAGATTCAGCTTCTGCTGGACCCATCTTGCTCAAGGCCGCTGCAGCCTCTCTGCGTACAATAACATCTTGATCCTTCAGCGCTTCGACCAGCTGTGGCACAGCTTCAGCTGCTGCTGGACCCATCCTGGCCAAGGCAGCTGCAGCTTGTCTGCGCAGAAATGACTCTTGATCCTTCAGCGTTTCGATCAGCTGCGGCACAGCTTCAGCTGCTGCTGGACCCATCTTGCCCCAGGCTGCTGCAGCAGAGCTGCGAACATTGCCATCTGGATCCTTCAGCGCTTCGCTCAGCCGCAGCACAGCTTCACCTGCTGCTGGACCCATCTTGCCCAAGGCCTCTGTAGCTTCTCTGCACATAACATCTGGATCCTTCAGTGCTTCGATCAGCCGTGGCACAGCGTCACCTGCTGCTGGACCCATCTTGCCCAAGGCCTCTGCAGCAGAATTGCGCGCATTAACATCTCGATCTTGCAGCTGCGGCACAGCTTCACCTGCTGCTGGACCCATCTTGAACAAGGCCTCTGCAGCTCTTTTGCGCTGATTAGCATCTTGATCCTTCAGCGCTTCGATCAGCCGCATGCCCTCAATGTGGTACGAGTAACAATCCGTGTGCAAGGGCGCCTGGGGCCTGCAGACGGAACTCCAGCTTCTACCTAAACCCCAAAGTATGTAGAATAGTGGCCTTTTTGGCAGGTTTTGGGGCATTGGGCCATCGTTCTACACTTTTTGGGGGCCCAGGTGGGGGAAACTTGTGCTTCTTGGGTGTAGACACTGCGATGCAGTACACGCTTTCGGGTTTAACAAAATATTGGGATAATGGAAAAGAAAATGGACACTAGTGCAGTATATTGAGGTTATATATGAGTTATATATAGGGATTATGGAAAAGAAAATGGAAACTACTGTAGTATATACCGGTTACAGAAGGTTTAGGGTTTGGGGGCCAGGTATACTTCAGAAACGGGGCATACTAGACTGTGCAAGGATAATAGACTGCAGGTCTTGCATGTGTGAAAATATCCATCCCAGGAAGGGTACGTGATCTGGATTGACACCCGCAGGCTCCTCACCTCCGCAATAAATTGCCCAGACCCCAGCGCGGATCTAGAAAGCAGTTCCCCCTTAAGGGTCCCTAGAAATTATGCAATAGTAGTATGGGGTACCATATTGGGGGCTCGACTTTGAAGATCCTTCCAGGGGTCTGCGTGCAGGTTTGCAAAATTGCAAAGCTCCGACCTTAAACCCCTGGGTTGGCCCCTAGAGCCCTTTGAAAAATATTAGTATGTAGGGTCCCTTATTAGAGCAATTAGGGGAAAGATTAAATATTTCAGGGCCCTACCCAGACCCCAAACCCTATCTAAACCCTAAACCCTGACCCTGAGACCATGAATCGTCAACCTCTGAACCATGAAATCACCCTAAACCCTAAACCCTAAATCCTAAACCCAAAACTTTTGGCCCAAAGCTCGGCTTGCTTCTTCTTTGAATCTCCCCTTTCTTGCGGCTCCTAGCAGCTGGGTCGGACATGAGCATCTTGAGGGATTAGGGTTTAGGGTTTAGGGTATTAGGGTTTAGGGTTCAGGGTCTAGGATTTAGGGTATATTTCTTTAAAAATCGGATCTTTTCTCCGGAGTCCATGCAGGGTATAGGGTCTAAGGTATAGGGTTTAGGGTCTAGGGTTGGGATAATGGAAAAGAAAATGGAAACTACGTTAGTATGTAGGGATTATATATAGGGATAATGGAAAAGAAAATGGAAACTACTATAGTATATAAGATTATATAAGGTTTAGGGTTCAGGGTTTAGGGGGCTCAAAGCCCTTCTAAAGTCATAGGGAGGACACCTGCTTGAGGTCCCAATTTACCCACTACATACGTCTGTCAAGCGCCGCTCTAACTACTCCAGAGCTGCTGTTGCTGTAGAGTGTTAGCCCTAGTCTTCACCTTTGATTGTGCACTTCAAGGTTCAGGGCAAGTGTAACCCTACTATACCTCCACTTGAGCTATAGTTTAGACTCCTAGTATCCCCTGGATAACCCCTATGATACTCCCCTACATAATCCACAACATACCCCCCTCCAAGGAGTTTAGAGTCTAGCTCACTTCAGCCCCATATATCCCTACAGCCCTGGGCTTGTGCAGAGTTAGAATTTCGCGTAGGATGTAGGGGTTTTCCATATGTGGCAAGCCATCTTACCTCGGACCCAGTATGATCCAAGTTTCAACTCCTACTGTATGACATGAAATCCTATGCAATTCACCCTATCTACTTAATCATTCTTATCTTCCGCAAAGGAGTTGCTATCACAGCTGGGCTCATGACCCTAGTGCTTTGTCTCGGATATTCATGAGCTCCTCTCTGGCAATCCTTAAGTACCGAAGCAACATCATGGGACAAAGCACAAATCCTAAATGCGAAATCCTCCTTTAGGGGTTTCCAACTGTTGCCAGCTTCATGCCGGCCCCTCCACTACGGACTTACGGCTGAGGATGGTTCAGGGTTCGTACAAGCACAACCATGGGATAGCGCAGCGGCTGCTAGGACTCAAGTATCCCAAGCTTCCCTAAACCCTGAACCCTAAGCCCTAAACTGGAAACCTAGTAAATTGTCAACCTTGGTGGGCTGCTATCGTCATTCCCATACTGAGACATGGGGATTTCCCAAGCCATAATAAGGATTATACTATTTGGGGTCTATATAGGGGTCCCCCTATTTACGGAAACTACCACATTCAAATAGCCACAGTTAGATGGTTGGCTGTAAGCACGTCCTAGAAAACGATTCCAACCTGTGATGCTTCAACATTAGCGTAGGAGTTCTACTGTCATTCTAGCACTGTCCAAAGTACCTCTGAGCAAAGCCCTACTGGAACCTAAACCCTAAACCCTGAAAATGTATTGTCCGCAACACCCTGCCCCTCAACTGACATCGCCTTGCCTTTGGCCGACTGCGCGCCAGGGTCGCTTTGCGAGCCCGGTGATCTTTGGGCGGAGGCGGGTTCATAGTGATCAGGCTGCCTCACCACAGAAGAATAACAATGATAATGCTAATGATCTTGGGTCAATCCCCCATCCAGTAATGGGTACCACAAGGGACTATTGCAGGTATATTAAGGCCCTATGAACTCCATATTAAGGAGCTATTACTACAGGGGGGATTGACCTAATAATGATCATAATAAGAATAAGAATAACAAAAATAATGACAATCGTAAATAATAATGACAATAATAACAGTAGAAGTAATGGTCATACTACCTCATCACAGGAAGCTTGACGCTTGCGGTGGGTGCGGGCTTGGGCAATGTCCTCACACAGTTTCCCTGTTATCTGCACTTCCCCCCATATAATATGGTGACATGTACTTTCTTCAGATAAGCTATAGTCTGAACTCCTAGTATCCCCCTTAATAAGCCCTATACTAAGCACCCCTTATAGTTCTCTATGTAACCCCCTTTAAGGAGTTTAGACTACAGCTCAGATAAGAATACCCAAGTGCACCAAACCCAAGCCCGGCCTCCCAGCGGAGGTGTCAGGGGCCTGTACACGAAGCGATTGTAGGGCTCGCGCATGGACGCCAGGACGCTTTTGGACCTGGGGCTTTGGGGTTGAGGGCCTGGTAACCTGGTGCGTTCTTGACGTCTTGGTGTTCTTGCTCTCCAACATTGCTGTTAGAAGTTGAGTAAATGATGTTCGATGCAAAGATTTACAGCTGGGTGCCTGAGGGTTTGTAGGGTCAAGTCAAGGTCCTGGGGGCTAATGGTCGGCCAAGGACTTGGGGCCACGGGTTACATGGGGGTTATATAGGGATAATGGAAAATAGAATGGAAACTACTATAATGGGGGTTATACTGTTCAGGTGTCTCCCGTGCAGCTTGTCGAATCTTCATGGTGTCCGCTTAGCAACTCGGCTGTTGTTCTGCACCGAAGGATGCATGTCAGGAATTCTTGTATGGCAAGGTGTCACCCTCCTCCAAAAATGAACTCCCTAAATCAGCAACCAAACCCGGGATCCTGGAAACTGTCATCTTAGCACATATGAGTTGTAGGATGTGGATCTAGCAGGATATTCGGCTTCAAGGGCTCGGCACGGTAGGGCTCGTAGTCAGACTCCTCACGCGTTGGAGCATTTGGTGAAGTTGTAAGACATGCAAATGATTCATCGACGTGCTAGAAACGTGGTTCGGGTGGCATGAGCTCCAGTGATGTGGCGAAAGCAAAAGGCACGGAAAAAGAACCCACACGCGACACTCGCAACGAGCGAACTTTAACCTATATAACCCATTATAGTCGTTTCCCTTTTCTTTTCCATTATTCCTATACATATATATATATATAACCCCAATATACTATAGTAGTTTCCATTTTCTTTTTCACCATCCCTATATATAACCCCAATATATTCCCTAATATTTTGTGAACAGCTTGGAAGAGCCAGGACTACCAGCCTAAAAGTCGAACTTGCCATTTTTGGCGCCACGGAGCTGCCGTGAAAAGCTGTTGAACGAAGTCGTGCAGGGCACAACAATTGAAATACTTAAAGTGGAAGGTCATGAAACAATACTATCTGTCATATGCGTAGTCTTGGATGCCAAGGCTTGACAGGCAAGGGGCTGCACTCTTGTAAGCGCATGTCCTCCTCGACCCGTCTGCCCGGCCATTCAAGTCAATAAGTACGCAACCACGTGCTCATGCGACAACCTGGGTCAACTCCGAGCAGCACTTAGTGGCAATTGAATCCGGCTGCTCATCGTCGTTGCCGTCCTCACCTGTGCCATCCTTGCCGCTGCCGCCACCATCTTTTTCGCTGAGGCCAAGGAAATCACAAAGAGCTCGATGGGACGCCAAATGATTTTGCCTTTCACATTCATGGATCGCGGCATCTTCCTCGTGGAAACGCTCAGGGAGCAAATCATCATCTTCTTCAGCACGGACATAGAGAATAACCTCGGCACCATAGGGAATGCCGCATTGATAGACTCTCTGATGATTGTTAAGAGCCGTGCTATTCCAGAGCAGATCTACAGAGCCGAACTTGAGGTAGTATTTCTTGAGATCCATGATTGTATCGCACCCGAAGCACTTGATAGGGAGCCTCTTGCCAGATAGGCGCCGTACCCAGAAGAAGTACATTCCGTGCCGCCATTCATACTCTTGCCATGTTCCAGGATGTAGCACATCATCTGGCAGTCCCATGGCTTCAGCGTCCGGGCTCTAGGACCCTCGACCTTAAGATTGGCAATCTTCTCAGCCTCCACATTACCATCTCTACAAGCCCTAATTAACATAGACCAAGTTTCTAATTCATTTTGCAAATTCTTGATTGTCTCCTCCATGGCTCGTGAGCTATGTAACAAGAGTTTGAGACGCAAGCCGGCAGATGAGATATTTGCATTTGGACAAGGGGCAGACTGCAACAATTGGGAAGAATCAAGCTCCTGCACACATGTGACTTGCTGTCAGGAATCAAGGAATGGAAAAGCGAATGGCAACTACTTTTTTGTGAGGCCACATATGGGCTACTATGGGTAGCCATGGCTCAATTCCCAATTCCCTACTAACAACCAGCAAGTTCTTCTGGCACCATCCTTGAAACTCATGGTTGAGCTAGGCCCCTAAACCCTATTATAATTCAGTAGTTTCCATTTTCTTTTCCATTCTCCCTGTATAACCCCTTATAACCCTATATAATATTCAATTCATTCAGGATGCTACACTGCGGCAGCAACTTAGCACTTTCGTAAGCAGAACGGCTCCTGTCAGCATCTCGATGAAACTCAGGTCGTGGTAGTGGTAGCAGAGGCCCATCACGAAGCTGGCTGGCTATCACCCCCTAGATCCTTAACCAGACTTATGCACTTCCCGTGCTGGGTGTTGGGATTATTTAATCCATTCCTCATTCCTCATGTTGAAATTCCTCCATTCCTCATTCCTCATGTTGAAATTCCGCCCCCAAAGTATTGGGCGCTTGCCCTACAAGGGCAGCTGGGCTTCCTTTCACCCTCTGTGGCATCCGACTTAAACCAATACATGCCCACTTACCGGACCCTCCATGGCTTTTATCGCGGCCACGAAGCTTCTGTTCATTTTTCTGGGGCCGAGGCGGTCGTCGAGCTGATGTAGGTGCCTGAGCGTGCACAAATGAGGCAGTTTCACCAGGTATCAGGCGCGGTCCTCATTCCCACTGGTATCTTAAGCCAAAAGGTAAGAGGAACGAAGCATACATGTAAAGTAATCTGTCTGAGAGCTATTGGGTCTTCTCAAGGTCACCTCACCATGCTTGGGGTCAAATATGCAAGAAGCCTTTGCAGTTGCTACACGTTCTACTTTGTAACGCTGGGATGCAGTTTGCCCATGTTGGGTTGAAGGCTACTGTCATGGACGGGGATGAAGTTGGCCATCTTGAGATTGCATGCTTTAAGGACTTAAGGCGCTTGTTCCATTGTGGCCCCTGCAATGCTTCAACAGTCAGACAATTTTCTATGACAATGGAGCATGCAAGATCTGGGGGTGTCCTAAAACTAGGGGTACAATTTTGGGGCTGCCCAGAATAAGGATCTTAATGTATCATCTTTTGGGGATCAAAGTACCATATGAGGAAGCCACTGGGCTTTTTACACCCTCCCGGCCTCGCCAAGTCCAGAGCGCTTGGGGAGGGAACCTAGGGCCCTGAAAATTGATCATGCAGGTTTTTCTCAGGGGAACCCCCCTAAACCCTAAACCCTAAACCCTAAACCCTAACATAGACTTACTCAAGGCAACCCCCAAGAAGCTCTATGGGGGAAGCTCCCACATGGATTCCTCAAAGCAATTTGTGACCCTAAACCCTAGACCCTAAGCTTGTGCCCTAAGACTTTGTGTCGCCTTCTTCTCTGATGCGTCGGTGTCGTCGTCATCATCGCTGTGGTTGCTGTCTCTTGACTTCGGCACCTCCTGGCGAACGAGAAGCGTAGGGGCCCGAATCACTAGGTCATGGTTTCAAGATATAGTATTCTGGAACCAAATATGTTGGGTTTCTACTGGCATACTATTCCTCATCCTGCAAATTTCTACGAGTATTCTTGCTTTTTTTCGGTACATTGGTAGGCCTCAGGTTCCCGAATATGGAGATGTAGGTTATCTTTTGAGTCCCCATTCTGCCCAAATATGGACTGCAATTTTGACGACTTTCCATCCTCATAAACCCCGATAACCCCAGTGTCCATGACATTTTCCATGTTTATTTTCCATGTGCTTCCGCATTAGTTTCTATTGGGCTGTCCCCTATATATGTCTGACGGATACCTGTAAGCCTTAACTCTATATGTTTTGTATCCCGAAAAGCCCATACATCCCATATATACTTATATAAAACCCCTATGTATCACCATGTGTCCCCATGCATCCCCATACATCTCCCTCTGTATCCCAATAGATCCAATCCCTTATGGGCCCTTAATCTGGGTCCTTATATAGCGATTATATACCATAGGTTGGACTTTGAATAGATTTGCGCTACGGACTACATAGGGATGCTGTCGGGGTATACAGGGGTATAGTGGAGAATCAAGTGGAGCAAATGATGAGCATAACATGGAAATTGGGATTATGTAGGGGTTGGGGTTACAAAAGGATAGGGGTTGGGAGTCCCTTCTTGCAAGGATTACAGTATGACTATATGATTCCGATTCTCGGTCTGCAAGCCCCCCTTCCCATGGTATGCCCCCCACCCTCCAACCTCCCGCGGCACAGGGATGGGGCCCGTCGGGTTCACCAGCCTTGTAACTTTCATCACTTTTAGCCCCTCGTGCTTTCGATGCATCTCAAAAGTACCAACAGTCACTGGGATGGCGGTGGTCCTCATCGCGGTCCTCGCAACTGTCATCGCTTTTGATTCCTCATATTGTTGTTGCTTTCTAAATACATGTCAAAGGCAGTCACAGGGATTGGCCCTCATCTTATGTACACTTTCTTTTAAAAGCATCACTCTACGTAAGCCTTCTTGAAATCTTCTAGGAACCCTCTATGAACCTTCATTTAACCCACAAGTCCCAAACCACACACCACAAGACCACAGGAGGGATGGGGGGTAATAGTTCAATCCTAACTTTGAGCCACCACACAAGGGGGTATGTTCCTAACCCCAAGCCCCCAACCACACCCCAATGGGGAGGGGAGACATCTCAATTTTCCCAATATTCCTAAGAAGACCACCAGCCATACCCCATGGGGTGGGGGGGGGGAGGAGGGGGGCCGGCCGTGCCCTGATCATATATTTTGGCCCTACTTATGGAAACTGCCCCCTTGTCAGTCATCCTCATTACGACTCTTCCCCTGCTGCCAGCGTCTTTGCAATTTATTTGCCAAGCCCATGATCCTCCTGCGAGTAGGTCAATCCGAGATCAGTTCAGGTGTATTGTGTAGGGTCTAAGGGCTTTGGCTTAAGTTTTTTGGAACAAGGTTTGGGTCAAATTCCATCTGTTTTTGTGGTCGGTTTGTGCTCCCACCTCCGAACACTGTCCCCGCAATGATGCTTTGCCCTCATGTGGCTGGCACGTGTAGGAGAGGCAATAACCACCAACATGAAAATCCAAAAGTTCCAGCTTAGATTTTGGCGTTCGTGGTTTCCGTAGTTTCCCAAAGCAGGGGGGCACAACATAGACCCAATCACATTTCCAAAAGGTATCCCCACCCTCTTCTTGGGGGAAACCACCATGTACTTAGTAGAGACAGGTCCACCTTGTCGCCGCGGAC
Organism: Symbiodinium pilosum; assembly: GCA_905231905.1. Classification (NCBI taxonomy): domain Eukaryota; class Dinophyceae; order Suessiales; family Symbiodiniaceae; genus Symbiodinium; species Symbiodinium pilosum. The sequence goes on from CAJNIZ010014125.1 coordinate 39,523, forward strand.
GTCGTCTTCCACTTGCGAGGAGTCCTGCCCGCAAATGGCTCCGTCGAACGCTCAGGCAATCGAGATCCCTGAAGCTGTTAGGAGATGGAGGGGCTAAGGGTTCAGAGCTACAGAAGGAACATTGAACAATGTGAAGGGCACGATGTTATTGAAGAATCCAGCTTCTACACCTTAAACTCTAAACCGACAAACCGTGTGGTTTATTGTTTGAGGCTTTGAGCTGAAGCTTCTGCTGGGCGTAAGAATGTGCAAGCTTGATGAAGTCGCTTGCACGTAGCCTATGTACTAAACAAGCTGTGAAACACGAGTGTTACCTATACTTGTAACTAGTAGCTACAAGTGAATATAGGCGATTATCTGCTTATGACTTATTTTTTCCTGCTTAGGCTGGCACACAAGCATGTTTGTTGGCGGAAGTGGCAGGAAAGCAGGGTCCGTCATGGAAAATCCCAAGGACGTTTAGAAAGAGGGTACTTGAAAACGGGGTCCCAAGCATACACCCCCACAACCCGTACGTTGTCTTCCTTGTTTAAACAAATCCAGATACTGATCTGAAATCCTGGTGAGAGGAACTCAGTTTGCAAGCCTGAGCCTGCAACGACATTCTTCAATTCTACATTGCCGCTATACCCACCTAGAAGTGGTCCTTGGCCGAAGACGAAGAGGAGAAAAAGGTCGAACTGCCTCGCTCGATGAAGGACAAAAGCTCTTCGATGCTGATGTTGCCTGTGCAGAATTTTTCAGAGTTTGCGGCCTTGGATTTCATAGGGTTTCAGTGTTCATGGAATCTATTTTCGGCGGGCTCTGGGTGATCGTGACGGGTGCGGCGCCCGTTTCAGCTGAGGTGTAAGAACATGATGTGGCATCAATGAACTCAAAGTAGGCCATCGTAAGAGGCCTAAACAGGAATTTTGAGAGCGACCCATGGGACACAAGACCTGCTTACCCATCACGGCAGCAATATCTTTGTGCTCACTGTGTTAGAGTATGCGAGAACACTGGAATTAGAGATTTCGGTGTTCGGTAGTAAAGATTTACAACCCTAAGCGCAAAAAAACTAGACCCAAAGCTCTACGCCACCTTACCCTAAACCCTCTCTTGAAATAGATGGGTTTAGGGTTTGGGGTTTAGGGTTTAGAATTTTACGCAGGGGTAAAGATATCAACACGGAAGGTACAAAGCCGTCTTTAAAGGTACATTGGCTACTCGATGAACGCCTCAACCCTAAATAGTAGTTTCCATTTCCTTTTCCATTATCCCCATAATCTTAAAACCCCTATCCTGTAACCCTATATAACCCCCATATAACCCTATGTAACCCCTATATACCTATATGACCCTATATAAGCCTATAAAACCCCTATATAACAAACCCTAAACCCCATATAACCCCTATCAAGCAGCCTGTACGATCTCCGTCCAAAGCCGCGGCAAGGTCCTGTCAAGGAAGCCGTCTTAGACCCTGGGTTTAGGGCTTCAGGCTTTAGGGTTTAGGGTTTATAGAAATTGTATAGGGTTCATGTCCGGAGTTTTGTCCGACTTTTAACGGAGTTTTGACGGACTTTTGAGCGAGTTTTTTTGGATTTGGTTCAAAACAGGTGCTTTTTCGGAAGCCTGCAAACAAGGGCTTTTGTTGCCTCTTGGAAGCCTCCTCTGGGCTTCCGGGCCTCTTCCCAGCCTTTTCTGGGGCCTGGCGCCTCTTCTGAACCTTTTGTGTGGCTTCTGGGCCTCTTCAGGGCCTCGGGGCCTCTGCCTTTTCGAGGCTTCTGGAGCTTTTGGGCCTTGCTGTTTCTTCTGAGCCTTTTCTGGGCCTCGGGCCTCTTCTGGGCCTTTTGCGGGCTTCTGGGCCTCCTCCCAGCCTTTTCTGGGCCTCGGGGCCGTTTCTGGGCCTTTTCTAGGCGTGCGCACCTGGCTTTTTCTAAAGCTTCGGGCCTCTTCTGGGCATGTTGTGGGTTTCTGGGCCCATGGGCCTTTTCTAAAGCTTCGGGCCTCTTTTGTGCCTTTTGTGGGTTTCTGAATCTCTTCCCGGCCTTTTCTGAGCCTCGAGGCTTTTTCTGGGCCGGACCCTTCCCAGCCTTTTCTGGGCCTCAGGGCCTCTTGCGCCTCTTCTGTGCCTTTTGTCTGGGCCTATTCCCAGCTTTTTGTGGGCCTCGAAGGCCTCTTCTGGGCCTTTTCTAGGCTTCTGGAACTCTTCCCAAGCTTTTCTTGGCTCTTTCGGCTTCTTGGCCTCTTCCCAGCTTTTTCTGGGCCTCGAGCCTCTTTTAGGTCCTCTTCCCAGCCTTTTCTGGGAGGTAGAACAGATTCCTTTCCAAGATTCTTCTGGGCCTTTCATTTAGGTATTCCTTTATTTTTCGACATTTTTGGCAGGA
>CAJNIZ010014125.1:43500-67465 GCA_905231905.1 Symbiodinium pilosum
TTGACCAACCTAACATGAGCCATAGTCTAAACTCCTAGTATCCCCCTTAATAACCCCTATAGTAGTCCCCTATATAATCCCCTATATAACCCCCCATTAAGGAGTTTAGACTATAGCTCACGTGGAACCTCAAAGGTGCCAGGTACAGGTTACTCTTCCTGTAGCAAGGGGCCATGCCCATGTGGGCTCCAACCTTTTTCTGGAAATTGTCACCTGTACTCCAACACCCTACAAGACTTACATGATCTCTATAGAATTCCTATATAAACCCTACATAATCCTATGGGTCCCTAAGCCTTATAACCTGTATCCCCAAACCATTCTGTTGGGGTTTGTCAGGTGCTAGTGCACTTCTCGGGGCAACAAAATGTGAAAATAAGGAAGCTGCCCAGAATTAGAGATCCCCAACATGGGGGTTTCCCAAAATTAGGGGTACCATTTTGGGGTCCCCAGAATAAGGATTATAGTATTTGGGGGCTATATTGGGGTCCCCTTACGCCCACATTGGTTCACGGTTTAGGGTTTAGGGTGCCTTCAATGTGGGGGATGCTGTGCACCTGGCAACGCACGATCCTGACAGCCCTGTGCTGCAAAAGGAGCCCCAAGCCAGACAATGTTCACGAGACTTACGGGAGCTCCACTTAAGCGCCTCCCCCCCCTGTTGAAGACTATTGGGCCATACTAGCGGCTGAGGTGTCTGTAGGGGTCTGGGGATGGGGGGTCCTCAAGAAGAGATAAGTAGGAACCCCCATGCAATGAAGAAGGCTCCTTTCGAATCATCTTCTTCAGTTCGGTCCTAAGATCAAGCTTTTGGGCTGAGGGTGGAAGGGGTAGATTGGGGACACTGATTTGGGTTGTGGATGTGAGCTCTCAGGTTTCACAACGGTATACACAGCTTCTTGCAGATCCAACAATTAGGACTTGCGTGGGACCCAAATAATCACATCATTCTGCCTCTCAGCATGGAGCCACCCCGGAAAGAATGAAGCAGCCTACCACTCCGCACGCCTCATGCACCATCAACACTGGTTGTAGATAGGGAACATGGGAATATATAGTATAGGATTAATTAGGGATTCTACATTCCACCAAACCTAAACCCTAAACCCTATCCATGTATATCTATATATATATATAATATGATCTGCCATATTACCTACTAACAACCAGTAAGTCTAAGCCAGGATTCGAGGTCAGGGTGCCACTGCGATCGGTGTCCTTGGCAACACAGTAGGTTTAAGCGTTTAGGGCTAAGGTTTTTTTGCAGTTTAGGGTTAAGGATTTAAGGTTAAGGGTTTTTGCAGTTTAGGGTTAAGGATTTAGGATTTTTAGCCGGGTTTGTATATGCCTCAAGGCTCGCCGAACTCGCTTTCGGAGAAGCCATGCAATCGTGAGAGACATGGGACTTGCGCTCAAAATCCTGTAACATACTATACTTATAACAGTAGTATACTACGATTTAGTATAACATACCATGATATACTCTAGTACACTATACTATAGTATACTATAGTATACGATTAACCGCACACATCTGAATGTGCATCCAAAGCCGCAACCGCACGGATTGAGAATGGAAAGAGGCCACCCTCCGTCCGTAATAGATAGAAACACCAATAACTAATTGCAACACATAATGATGCGAGTAGTAGTAATAATACTAGTGTATATTGGTGATACATACAAGTACCCATCATATCAGCGATGCATTAGGAATATATAAACAATGCTTTAATGATATGTTGCTAACATGTGCCTGGGCAGTCTAGCTTCTAAAAGTCTATAAGCCACAAACTACGATAAGGCACTCAACCCCGAAGGATCGTTTTCTTCGGTAAGCGCTTTCGCCTACTGGCTTGTCATACCTCGTGCCAAATAGCGATTGGCGACTGAAGGTTCAAGAGACTAAAGCTTACAAGAAACATGCGGATTCCAAGCTACAATGCCTGGAAACACAAGATCGCTGCAGATGTTTTTAATTAAAAACAGGCTCCCACCATCCCTCCCGTTAGCCTGTCTTTCGCCAAGTGTGTCTGTATAATTGGCGAAAAAGGTTTGGGCCATTGCTTTTTGCAATAACCGGCTGCACAAGAAAAGTGCCTGTTTTGATCAAATGCAAATGCTTCTTCACAGCTGTCATCAAAGGCAAGCTTTGACATTTGGCATGCCGAATCTTCAAAACGCATTTCCGAGCTTTGTTCGACTTCTTCCGATGCAAACGTGACAATATATTCGCCTTGTCAGTGAACGGATATCGGTGCAAGATTGACCAGATCATATCTTGGGAATGTCCACGACGCCCAAGCAAACGAGCAAACAAACTACATTGCAGATTGTAGCTTTCACGTTGCTTGTTTGTTCGCAAGAGGCGTACTGCTTCTGTGTGGACAATAGACTTACACACAGATGTTGGGTGGTCGCTGTTTGCAGGAATGTAGTTGTAAATGTTGAGCGGCTTCCTGTAGAGTTCATACTGAACCTCGGCTGGCACTGCGTCATCACATGACCTTAGCGTAAGTTGCAAATCCAAAAAATGCTGGGAGCAACTGCTGGCCACCGAATCGGTTTGAATGTGCCGATTCCACGAGTTGAGCATACTGAAGATGGAAGAATCATCAGTTTTTGAAACATCTACGCAAAGCAGCCCATCATCGATGAATCTGGCATAGAATTTGCAGGCTGCTGCGAGCATAGATGTGACGTGGAGATCATAAACGCTCAGAAACACGTTAGCAAGTTCTGAACCAGCGTGCAAACCAGTGTTGAGACCTTGCCAAGCTTCATAAGCCACTCCATCGTAATGCACAAACTGGTTGCTCAGAATGACATGTAAGATGGAATCCAAAAGCAACGCCAAATTATGGTCAATGTTGCCATAAAACTGCCAGATACGCTCGCTGACAATTTCATACAACGAATGACCACTTCCATCGGCCCATACTGGCAAGTTGGGATACAAGGCGACAATGTCAAAAACCACCAAACGGTCATCGGGACCAGGTTGAAATGAGTCGGCCCAGCTGATGACTGCCAAATGTAAAGTAATCACATTGGGGCAGCGTATCACCAAATCCCTGAGGTAAGCACTGAGAAAAATGCCTGCGTTGCATAGACAGAACCTGCTGTTGTTGCAAATCGGCCTACTGTCCACGGGTGATTTGTGGATCTTCACATTGATGCGGAAGGCCGGAACGGCATTAGATTGTAACTGATCGAGCAGGAAATGAGCCTGCTGTCTGGTGATGGCACGTACTGCACTGGCTTTGTCTACCATGCGCTGTAGCCGAGCTTTCAACAGCGAAATCTTTGCCTGCATGTTGCAAGCATCAACCAGCATCATTGATTTGGCCAGCCATTTGCGGCATTGCGCATCAATCCAGGGAGCAGAAACAATTGCATTGCCTAAATTCTTGTCCGTGTCAACAACCTTGATAGTTTCAGCATGCGTTTCAAGCCATCGCATAGCTTTCAAATCCAGACGAGTGAAGTTCTTTGCCATCTTGCGGGCAGCGGGCCACGAGCCTGTAATCTCAGCTTTCGTCAGTCTGGAATACATGTTGAACCTCGAACATGCGTCATCGTCCAGCTTTGGAAGCCAAGATTTGTTGCCGAGGCTCGTTTTTCGCAGCTTGCAGTCATACCTGTCATGTCTGCCTGAGAAAAAATGAGCAAGCATCATCGACCGCACAAACTGATCAAAAGAGGATAAAACGTGACGGATGGTGTTGGGCTTTGCATCGGGAATGAATTTAGAGCTCTTGGCGGCAAGGTTGTGTACAAAATCCGGAACAGCAGATCGGGGAACATGCACATAGTGAACATTGTCAAGCGCTGGCTTCGAAGCCAGCTGCTTCATGGTTGTCCTTCGAGACTGTACATAAAGGAACTTCCAAAAATCGATGGTGTCATCTGGATTCCAGAAGCTTCTCCTCCTAGAACGATGTTTGTTACCACCACTTGTAAACCGCTTCACTGCCGTCCTCTGCTGCCACCGCGAGCTTTGCCTTTGCCCTTGGCCTTGGAACCTGTTTTGCCTCGGCTTCGGCCCCGAGGCTGGCCTTTGCCGTTTTTTGGCTTTGAATCTTGACGTGATTTTCGGGAATGCTGCGAACGATCTGTGCGTCTAGGTGTCCTCAGAGGCCTACCATGCGATTTCCTGGAAGACTGCGAGGGTGTTCTTGAAAAGCGGACACTTCTAGATGACTTGCGTGAAGACTGCCGTGATGTAGAAGAGCGGGCTGACATGAATGAAGTGCTTCGGCTCCTGTTAGACACGCTCCTCCGAGAAGTACTGCGCCGCTCTGGTTGACCCAGACTTCCCTGTGCTCCACGGTTTTCCTTGACTTGCAAGTTGTACTCATCTGCAAGTGCCGGATTTTGAGACAGAGCACTGCCTAAAGCTGATTGCTGATGCACTGTAACTTTGGGTCCTGGTTTCGTGTTGCGTCCCTTGTGATCCTGCTTCCGCTTGACATTCTGGGCCTCAAGCGCAAGGGCTACCTGGAATGTCCGCGGGTCCATGGCCTCATAGCGAGCTTGAGCATCGTCCAATTGCTTCTGTCTATTCAAAGCTTTTTCCTCCTGTGCACGATGACGGGAACTATGTGCACCGAGAGTATGGCGACTGAACAAATCAGTCCATGCCTGAATCTTACCCACAATTCTGGCACGATCGGCCTCGGTGTAGAACGCTGGTAAAGAAAGCATGAAGGAAGACACGCAATCGGATGCTTCTTTGTGCAAATGCTCACGACTGGTAGTCCTTTCCAAATGTTGCAGATAACGTTTTTGGTGCTGTTGGACGAACTGCCAGCATTCTTGCGAATGCCTCTGCCTCATGTGCTGCCAAGCTTTATTGACATCATATTGCGCATCACTCATTGCATCTGAATCCATGTTGCGAAGTTCTAAATCACTAGGTGTAGCAACGGCTGCGTAGTCATTGGCGAACTGCCAAGGCTTTTCCGCCTCCATTTTGAAGTCACGATGCATAGTGTGGCTATGGTCGAGCTCCGCGTACTTCTTTTCCAAGGTCTTCTGGGAAAACAATTTTGAGACTCGTCGCTCCCAGTCCCGGCTTAGCTTCTTCAGGATTTGTTGAATTTGGATATCGAAGCACTTGAGAAGCTGATCAGGATGACCATCCAAAACAGGAACGTGCTCATCACGCCTAGGTCGGACATCCCTCGCATTGGACTGAGCAATCTGAGCAAGATGATTGGACAACTCCCCGAGCAACTGTTGTTGCGAGGACTGTTGCTGCTGCAAAATCTGTCCAAAGCTGGCAGTCAATCGAGCAATATCTGGAGTTTGCGTCCATGCTGCGTTGGATGGGGCAGCATGTTGCATCAACTGTTGCTGCTGATGATGATGATGGAAATCTGCGGCACTTTGGAAACTCCCATTGTAGCCCAAACCATTGGGCATATTCCAAGCTTCACCGCCATGACTTGCCATGGAGATTCCACAAAGGGGAATGCCTCGAGCGCTGCTATCAAAGCCACAAACTACGATGAGGCACTCAACCCCGAAGGATCGTTTTCTTCGGTAAGCGCTTTCGCCTACTGGCTTGTCATACCTCGTGCCAAATAGCGATTGGCGACTGAAGGTTCAAGAGACTAAAGCTTACAAGAAACATGCGGATTCCAAGCTACAATGCCTGGAAACACAAGATCGCTGCAGATGTTTTTAATTAAAAACAAAGGCTCGCCGAACTCGCTTTCGGAGAAGCCATGCAATCGTGAGAGACATGGGACTTGCGCTCAAAATCCTGTAACATACTATACTTATAACAGTAGTATACTACAATTTAGTATAACATACCATGATATACTCTAGTACACTATACTATAGTATACTATAGTATACGATTAACCGCACACATCTGAATGTGCATCCAAAGCCGCAACCGCACGGATTGAGAATGGAAAGAGGCCACCCTCCGTCCGTAATAGATAGAAACACCAATAACTAATTGCAATACATAATGATGCGGGTAGTAGTAATATTACTAATGTATTTTGGTGATACATACAAGTACCCATCATATCAGCGATGCATTAGGAATATATAAACAATGCTTTACTGATATGTTGCTAACATGTGCCTGGGCAGCCTAGCTTCTAAAAGTCTATGTGGAGCCTAAGATGCACAAAGGTGCTGGCGATGGGGGGGGATACCTTCTCTTATAGTTCCCCTTAAGTAGATAGAGTATGAGGTTTATGGGGATCTTCTTACGGTTTCGGGAATTCAGCATTCTATCTACTTAAGGGGGACTACAGTTCTACGAAGTGACATGGCAAGTCTGTGCATAGCTGCTCGTTCTCCCCGAGTTGACGCTTGAATAGACTGTGCCCCAGCACCTGCATCATCGTCATCATCATCATCATCATCATCATCCTACGACGACGACGACGACGACGACGACTACTACTACTACTACTCTACTACTCCTCTCTTTGGTACAACTTCCGGACAAGCACTATGCTCCTCAGTAAAATCACCTGCCTCCTGAAGCTGTGTTGCTGCCGGGCCACGTGCTTGGTGAAGATCTTTCGCAGCGAAACCTTAGCACCGCCATGCTGCTGGGGTGAACCTCTTAAGGTCCAGTTCTCAAAGCCAAAAAAGGCCTAGAAGTCCTTGGGAGGTTGGGTGCGACAGTTCCGCTTGATAGGCGACTTTTTGGTTTCCCGCCATATTTGCTGTCCATATGACATCCGAAGGAACCTCTGGAACCCTTTCAGTAGTTCTCAATCTCTCCCACTTTTCCTCCCAACTCGCCAATTCTTCCTTCAAAGGGGCCCCAAGCTTCGGAGAAGAATACGAGACCGTCCGTGTACGAACTCGTTTGCTGGATTAGGCATTGAGACTTCCAGGACTGTGAGAAACCCCTACAACCGTGCATTGCTTTGGAGCTTGGGGTGTTCCGCTGTATCCCAAACAGTGGGTTTGCGTTTATCCTCTAGGAAGGCCTGCAGCATTTAGGATGTAGTAGTCTAGACCTTAGAATCTGAACCCAACTTCCCACCTCTATGTAAGCCTCAGACCCTAGGACCCCTCTGAACCCCAAGCTCTGATCCCTAGCCCCAAGCCCCGATCCCTAACCGCACAACCCTAAACCCTGAACCCTCCACACCGCTGCATTCAACTTGTCGGGAATCCCGGAATTGCTGTCTCAGCCAAGGGGCGCCGCGTGTTGCGCTCTGCAGTTGAGACTGTAATCTTTTGGACACCTGCAGGTTAGGGTTTTGGGTTTCGGGGTTTACTCAACAGAAGAAGTCCCAAAGCTACCCTAATCAAGGATACGTGAGGACTATACCGGGATTGCAAGTGCGCCTCCTCTTGGGACTCGATGTATGGTATGGTCCCTAATATCTAGGGTACCCCAAAGAACACCGTATTTGTGACAATGCCCATGTACATAAATTATATATATGTCGGGATATGCAGGAAGAAAAACAAGGCAAAAGGACCAAAGTTTCCAGCAGCACATAGAACTCCTCTAAGCGTCCCTTTCTTTGAAATGACCTTTGGGATTTGTTGCTCTGTTGCTGTGAAGAACAAAAGAACTTGGCAGCTCGTTCCGGTTCAAGTGTGAGGCTGCAGTTGCAAATGTGCAAACTCGGCTAGGCCTCTAACTTTATCACATCGTCCCGAAACGGCAATTAATCACAGCAACTCAGATACGATCACCTTGGTGGTGCACGTTCTCTCGCTCACTGCGCCACATCACTTCTCTACCATGCGAGCGCTACCCCTGTAATTGGAGCCCAAAAGTCTCCCCATGCAAAATAGGACGCATGAAGGCGAGAACTCCTCACACTGCTCTCTCTCTCTCTCTCTCTCTCATAACATCTCGATTGTCCCCTACACCAACCCCTATATACATAATCCGAGCTTCCATGACACAAGAAGTCCACAATTCCAAGCGCCCCGAAACTCTAAACCGTCCCAAACGCTTCTCTCGCTCTCTCTCCTGCCTCCTCAGTGATTTTGAGCTGGGGCGGCCTCTTGCTCTTCCTCGACTCCTTCCTGTGAGCTTCACTAGGAGTAGGGCTGAAGGCTTCGGGGTGTAGGGCTAGGTTACAAGGTCCTGGGGCGGTAGTGGTTCAAGTGGGGGACCTTAAGCAGCCTCGGGGAGTATTACCCTGCCACCCCTGCCCCTGTTTGAGGACAAAGAAGTTTAGGGTTTAGTCTCTCCTGGAACACGGCCACCTGGCTCCAACAAGGGAAGGAAGCTTGATTTTGGATTTTCCAGGGCTACACAGATGCAGGCAACTTCAGGTGTCGTAGACTCTTAGAAGCAACTGTCGCCAGAGACTACCTGTCGTGCTCTCCCCAACACACTAGCACGTCGTTTTGCATGCTATGTGCACCTAGCACCGTATCCCTCCACCCTCAAAACTTCCCCATCCAACCCTGGACTGTAACTCAGACAGCCCCAAGGAATCCTCGTAGACCTGACCTCCAGAGAGCCAACCTAAAGCTCTGACTCTGAAGCACTTGGACGCCATGCGCAACCGTAGTGTACATACACACCAACCATTCCTTAATCATCACCTGGAACCGTAAACCTACATAGCTGCGACCGTGGGTCTTGCTCTTTTTTGGAGTTGGCTCTCGTTCACGCGGAATTTCATCCTCAGCAACCCCAACTCAAAACAAGGATGCTAAAGTTTGTCCTTGGGATTTAGGAGCCCAAAGCAATGCCCTCACTGGCTTCTGCACTGGACCCTGCAAAATCTGTGTTTGGCAGTAGCATACAAGCTGCCGACTTGTACACTTCAGGGCTTCTGCATGTGTGGGGTGGTTGCTATTGCCTTCCAGTCGGAACAGTGCCTGAAGCCGAATCTCAACAAGAACTGATGAATTTGATGTAGCGATTTCATGGCATACTGCTGGTCGCTTCCGGGATAAGAGCCCCTCCTTTTCCAGCGCCGAAAAAAGTGAAACATAATGTAGGTGCAAAACTGTGGTTGGTACGTACCGTTGGTACCCTAGAAGGACCCGCGCAGATACAAGGATTCTCATCATAAGAACCCCAGAAGCGCATCTCTGCGAATTACTGACTGGTTTGGGGATACAGCCTTGCCAAAATCTAACCTAAAATTAACTCCCCTCAGTCTTCAGCCCAAGAATTCTGGACTTACAGGGGGTTAGCACGGAGCAAGGGAATATGCTACATATCCAAAGGGTTATATAGGGGCTATAATCACCTCTTCCCTCTTCACCAAGATTCTGGGTGTGGGGGCAGCCACCCATTCCAGTCTTCAGGCACGATGGACGTGTGGTCGTTCCCTGCAGAGCAAAATCTGCTTAATGGGATAATGGAAAATAGAATGGAAACTACTATAGTGGTACTATAGGCTTATGTTGGCGTTATATAGGGATAATGGAGAAGAACATGGAAGCTACTATAGGGTTTCACTTAGCCATCGTGGGGTTGTTGGGTGCACATAGTCGAGGGACCTTACCAGGCGTGTGTAGGCAGTCTTATTAAGGGGCTCCCTCTAGTCACCCGTAAGGATTCTTGGAGAAAATTTGGACAAACGAAAGGTCAGAATTGCGTAGTACTAGGTCTTCCTCCCAAATTCATGCTTCAACTGGACTGAGATTCCCTATTTCTTAAGTTGCGGGTCCTTGTGCATGGGCTCCCCAAAACACAACTTTCCACAATTCGGAAAAAGTACTCTAGTCTAGGCGCCTAGAAAATGATTCGCACTATTATTTTGAGGTCTATCTGGATTGCGCCCTACATGACCCCAGTTTCCAATTCATTAACCTTCCACGTTCTTTTCCATGTGATGTTCCGCTATGCCTGCTCATGCTCCTATATCATAGTATATAACCCTTATGTAATCACTAGATTTGTATATACACATATATATATATGGTGATTACATATCTTTATATAACTCGACAACCCTTGCAGCAACCCCTAAGCCCTACCCCGCCTGGCACCACGAAGGCAAAACAGTCCAACGTGGCGTCGGGAGCCACGGCGTGAAATGGGTCGGGCTCCATACCGCCTCCGGACAGAAGTTGGTCTCGGGCCTAGGTTCGGGGGTTCGGGTTTGTAAGGGTTTGGACGTATAAAGAGAACTTAAGCTCGGCACATGCTGCAATGAAATGGATGCTGCAGTACCTTACTAAGACATACACAGAGATAAAGTGAGATAGATAAAGAGATAGATAGATGAAGGGATAGATAAGTTCATGGATAGACATATACATAGGTTTTTAAATAGATCGACAGGTAGAATACATAGGAGATGATGACATGAGATAAGATGCAATAAGATAGGTTCCATCCCTAAACCCTCAACTCCAAACCCTAAAACCTAACCCTAAACCTGGGTTTAGATAAACCCTCCAACAGCTTTTCCAAGACTGTTGGGGTTACAGGGCACTTCCAGTAAAGACCCTCCAGTAAATCCCTCATCTCTACAAACTCTGAGATTAGGGAACCTAGGGTTTAACAAGCAGTTCCCACCCACGGGAACTAACGCCAAACCGAAGCCAGGGCCGGGGCCCGACAAGGATTACAGTCCTTTTTCACGAGGGCCGATTTGGGATTCCGTGCTAGTTTCGATGAATGCAACCCCTACACCCCCAAAACCCTAAACCCTAACCCCCTAAACCCTAATCCTGATGTCTTGCACCCTCTAACTCCAACTCTCATGTCTTCCACGCCTAGCATATATGGGTGGCGGAATCCCAGGTGTGGCCGATAGCCTCAGAGTGCGTGTGCAGCTTGGATACTTGTAAGTTGGACACTGCTCCCCCACCCTCATTTGTAGTAACAGTGTAACCTTAATAGTGGTACCAGTCATAGTAAGCGTACTAGTATTTGAAACGGCAATTCCCCCAAATAGACCCCAATACATTATACTCCTTATTATGGGGATCCCAAAATGGTACCCCTAATTTTAGGAGGCCCCCAAACAAATCTACAGATGTATGTATATCTGTTATAGGGTGGGGGCAGCATCCAAGGTTACGACATGGGGTTTAGGGTTTAGGATTTAGGGTTTGGAGTTTGTACCATACTCTAAACCCTAAACCCTACTGAGAAGACTTGCAGAGATCCTCATTTAAAGCCTAAAATCAAGACACTACAAACCTCAAACCCTTGAACACAAAATCCGTAAACCTGTAAAACCCAAATCCTTAAGCCCTCGATCCTGCAACCCACCATTTAAGGACATTCCCCTGGGGTCTAGGGTTTAGGGGTTTTTAAATCTTTGCTGGAACCATTCCCAACATCATTTTTTGCTTTTCATTGTGGATCGATAACGTTCTAAAACATTGAGAAGTTTTTGCTATTGCTCAAGCTTATTTCCTTGCCGCCCCTAGGTTCGAGTGTTAGGGCTGAGGACCGGATTTGCAATTATCTGGGTTGCTGTTAAGAAACTTAAATTAAGTTACTATATTGGGGAAACCCTATTAATTTACTATATATACCCATTATGGTAACTTAATTTAAGTTCCTTAACAGCAACCCAGCTATTTATTCTGTGTAGGGGCTGCCAGCGCAGGTGTGCTTGTTTGCGTGCTGCGCCGGATTCAGTGCTTGCATGGGTCATCTTCTTGATTCCATACCTTTTCTTCGGAAGCTCCTGTGTTGCCTTGGGGGGCTCCAAACCCAACATGACTCATAAATCGCTTTGACGAGCTACCTCAACAGTCCTATGACCTTGAAACACGTTGCCCTTGTGCCGGGTCTCCCCTAAACAGGAGGGTCTACGCAAACAGACCACAACAGCAACGACAGGGTACCTGTCACATCAGCCTCACCAAACTGTAGAACAGATGTCTGATCTCCTAAATGGCAAGACTGGTGAGGGCTGAACGCCCCAACCATAATCATCCCCAATCCTAAACAAATCAAACTCCTCAGCCTCCCAAATCCTAAATCTTCAACCCCAAGCCCTGAAGCCAAAGCCATCTTAGCAAGAGGCTATGATATGTACTTGGCCATGACAGATCTGTCTCATCCGGGAAGCTTTGCCTTGACGTGAGCTGCAATCATGAGGTTTTGGGGTTGCTGGTTCCTTGTTGGGATAATGCCATGTATCACATTTCCAACAAATCCTGTTGGATTCCTCTACCCTAAACCCTATGCCCTAAACCCTAAACCCCAAATCCCTAAACCCCAAATTCCTAAACCCTGAATCCCTAAACCCTTAATCCCTAAACCCTGAACCCAAAGGCCCAGCTTACGCTCTGGGAGTTCTGGCGTTTAGGGTTGCAGTGTTGGAGGCGGCAGTTTCCAGGTGCTGGGATTGGGGGGGCAGCCTTGCCATCATAACTTCCTCAACCAACGGTTTAGGGTTTTAGGGTTTAGGGATTTCGGGTTTAGTGATTTAGGGAGTTCGGGTTTCACAATAACTTGCGCCAGAAGCCGAACTGATGTCAAAAGGCAACAGAGGAAGGCTCACATAGAGGCCTCGTTCAGTATTGCGTGCAAAGATGGAAAGGCACCTAAGCCGCCCGCCAAATACCTTATATTAGGGTTGTATTGGGATTATATTAGGGTTATATTGGGGTTATATCAGGGTTATATTGGGGATATATTGGGGTTATATTCCCTTCGGCTAGCCTCCTTTGCCCATTGAATTTTGGATCTGGGACCTCACTGTCCGAAGCCTGGATCTTGGTGGTAGGCCCAACTTTTGGTTAAGACGTAAATTGTATTACTCCAGGTGGAAAGGAAATATACTCTGGCTGGATGGTCGCTACACACGCCACCGAGTTCACGGAGGGAAGGCAAGCATCGCAACTACCTACCATTTCTCAAAATCAGGACGACCTGCTCTCAATGATCCTCTGGATGCCCCACTGTTAGTAGTACTATGAATACTATTATTACTATTGTTACTATTATTAATATTCTTATCGTTTTAACTATTACTACCATTACTACTATTATTCATCTTTCTTTGGAGGAATCTTCGTTTCACGTCCGAGAGGCAGTGCCGCGATGCGAACATCTACACCTGGCTGGCTCCCGAAGAGCATCGCCCGTCACACCGGGGAGCAGTGAAACACTCTGCTGCAACGGCAGCTTGAAAACTAGAGAGGGAAGATGATATGGTAGTTTCCCACAATAGGGGGACCCCAATATAGACCCCAAAATATATAGTCCTTATTATAGGGACCTGCCAAAAAGGGTACCCCTAATTTTGGGAAACCCCCACATCAGGCTGCTTGTCAACCCTGGCCCTAAACCCTAAACCCTAAACCCTAAAATCCTAAAATCCTACACCCTACCTGATGTGACTTGCTCTTGGTCGCAGCTGTGTTGGCCCTTGCTTAGTCTAGTCATCCTGATGTCCAGGCACCTCTATAAATCCAGAGGCAGAATTGAAACTCACATGTCCACAGAATGAATCCCAAGACTCTGCTCTTACAACAGAGCAGGGTTCAGGGTTTAGGGTTTGGGCACCCAAAAAATTAGTTACAGTGTTGGGACGTTAGCTGTGACGGCCCTGCAGCCTGCGTTACTTCGCACAGCTGGTGAGACTTGAGCCCAAGCATAACGGATGTACGATGTCCCCCGCAAGAGCCTGCAATTCGTCATAATGTCGAGAATCGTTCAGAATCCACAAGAACTTCGTTTGATTCTTCGTATTAAATCTGCTTGGTCCCTGAAAGGAGGGCTTAAGGGTCAGCAGTTGCTTTGGGGCTGCAACATATCTTGAGCCTGCAATACCGCATGTTGTTGGGATGATTGCGGAACTCCTGCCGATGTGTAGAAAGTCTGGGTTGCTGTTAAGGAACTTAAATTAAGTTACCATAATGGGTATATATAGTAAATTAATAGGGTTTCCCCAATATAGTAACTTAATTTAAGTTCCGTAACAGAAACCCAGAAGTTCTGGATATCTGGGGACAAAGGAACGAACTAGTCCATGAGATGGAGTTTTCCTCAACATGAGCCATAGTCTAAACTCCTTAAACGAGGTTATACAGGGGATTGTATAGGGGATTATATAGGGGACGACTAGAGGGGTTATCAAGGGGGATACTAGGAGTTTAGACTATAGCTCACATGGCTTCTTGTGTTGGTCCTCCTTGCTGTTGAGCTTCCTGGCCCCGCAGAATAGGAAATTTGATTCCTCTACCCCACTCAGCTCATAAGTCCTAATGCTGGGGATGATGGGGTTATACAGGAGAGCCTTAACCGTAACAATCGCCGAGATGACATCCATGCAACCTTCCAATGTCAGCCATCTTTCCAGACAACAAAACCAAAGCCAAACCCCAAGCCTATGAAACATCGATTCCACAGCCTCCACCACTCAACGCAGAATATTCAGAATTTCAGCATCCCCGATACAAAAAACATAAGAAGAACGGCTTCTTTTCGTGAACTTCGGGTGTTTTCAATGGTAGGGAGCAACGCTCATGAACATGAAGCTTTCAGACTTCAGACTGCAGGGCCAGCTGTCAGTGGAAGTCTGCTTGCTGTAGTTACTGTAGGGGCCCAAAGTGTGGGAATAGGATCATAAAATGGGTCATTCCCCCTTACAGTAACAGTTACCACAAGGGGTAATAGGAGTTATAATCGCCCCTTAATAAGGCCCCCTTTAAGGACAGTTACTGGGTGAGGGAATGACCCAAATCATAAGAATAAAGTTGGTGGCCGTTGAAGTTCCTACATCATAGTTGACAGCTCACATATCTGCATAGGAAACTTAGCTTCATCTGTCCATCCCGCTGGCTCATGCAAAATGGAAGTCACCTTTTTTTTGGTCCGAATTCTGGCTATGCAGAGTCGTTTAGCATTTGCGATCATATAGCCAGAAGAGCCAGAATGAAGTGCAATGAAGCTGTGATGTAGGCCTTTTTTGAAGTTGTTTGGTCCTAGTGCAGCCTTGGGGATCAGGATGTGAGGCTCAAGGCTTCAGAGCCACGACTCAGAACTTCATCCGGCTCCGTCTGTCTTGCCTACAGTACTTTGGCCACGTCATGCAGCTATACTGGTACACTGATTCATCCAGCTGAGGGGGTTTCAGTGCACCTGTGCAAAGATGCCGAAGTGGCTAATCTAAGGTCTTGGTAATTATTGGTCGAACTTCACAAGCAATGGTGAGCACAGTATCAGCTACAAGACAAAAATGTTGATGACACTAGTTGCGGTGAGCAGAGCAGCACAACGTCAAAAACGTCGCGCGCGTGATAGCTCCCCTCCCTTGCGAGCAACACTACTGCAAGTTTTGGGAAAGACAATCATTGCTAGAACTTGCCGTCAGAGAAGGGTGTAACGGAGGGGATGGATGCTGAATCCTCTAAACAACCTTCGCCCAATTCGTCTGAAAAAAGGCCAGCCAGACGTCCTGTCTAATTCGCAGGTAAGGAAAGCTCCCCTTGTTATGATTCTAATCTTCTCTACTTGCAGCCGAACGGCGTCTGCTATTGGGGGAGTCGCAATATCACACAATTCCTGTGGAAGTGATCTGTCCTGACTTGGGGATTTTCCAACCTAACTTCTCATAATCCCCTTAAAATCCCCACCTATATATCCACATGTATACCTAAGTCCTAAGCCCTTACATACGGAAATCCCTAAATTGCTTATAGGAGAAACCCCCTCAGCCGACCGTGGCAACCGTCAGCTTTCTGTTTCCAATGCGGGAGACCTGATGAAGCCGGCATCAAATTTCCGGTTTAGGGGTTTAGGGTTTAGGCCTAGGGTTTAGGGACATGTCCTGCATTTGTGCTTAAGGATCCCTAAGCCCTCGCCCGAAACCCTTAACCCGAAACCCGTAAATGCATGGCTAGAAGGTTGAGGCTTGAGGTCCAGATCAAGATCTTGAGGCACTCAAAAAAATTGATTTGGCTGAGTGGGCGGTTGCCCAAAATTGGGGTGGTGTTTTGGGGGTCCCAAGAAGAAGGATTCTAGATTTTTTTGGTGTCTATATTAGGGTCCCCCTATTTAAAGAAGTTATGGCAACTAACGCATGGCTGGGAGAGCGAAGCAAATAATTATTGAATCCCGAAGGTGCTCCCCTATGTAAAGAAATTATGGCAACGACCATATGGCTGGGTAACGGAAGGAAATCTATTATCTCGATGGTGCCCCTAAACCCGTGCCCGCTATATTTACGGAAATTATGGTAACTACCATCTGGCTGGGACGCGAAGGTACTAGATTATCCTATCCTGAAGAGCAGGAAGTTTGCCAAAGTTAATGTAGACCCATGATTAATAAACCCCCTCCCCTTAATAGGGATTATAATAGGGATCCTAATATTAAGGCCCTTAAAAGGAGGGGGTTTATTAATCATGGGTCTACATTAGGTTTTTTGAACTTGACATCTTCCAGCCCGCCCCCCAAAAGTGCCGCCGAATGCTCCAAAGCAAAAAAACCCAGACTTAAAAACAAACCTTCAGCCACATGTTTGCAGAGCTGCAGGAGCCGGACAGCTGGCCGAAACGTCTTAAATCATCTTATACGATCCTATATTACCCCATCCCAGATAACCCTATATGACCCCATATGTTGAAAATCTTGAACCCCTGGTTCAAGTCACTCTCCCTGAGTTGCAGAATGCACCCTCACAGCAACCCATCCAAAATGGGCTAGAGGTTTAGGGTTTAGGGGCTCTGCATTTCCGGTATGGGAAATGGTGCTTCTGTTGGCAGAAGAAATGATGAGAGAAATCACTACAGCTTTGGCGGGGTTCTGGAGGCTAAGGGGCCAGAAGAATGAAGGGTATCCACATCATTGTCATGAATGGAGGGGCCGACTTGGGTTTGGGGGGTACCTTTTACTTTAGCACGTAAGAATTATCAGGAATGCGAATTACTTCTGGACGCGGCGGATGGCCTCATTGAGTCAGTCCACTTTGGAGCACCTTGCTGCAGAGGTCTCAGGTAACTTAGGGGCCAAAATGATTACCAATATCATATGGCGCTGGGTTCCTTGTATGATTCTGGTATAGGGTACCTCGAATAAACCCCAAAATGAAACAAGCCCCTACATCAACGCGAAACTTACCTAGAATCCCGTAGTATGATATGCCAAGCTTGTTGGCATTCAGGTCTTTGCTTGCTAGTTGTTAGTAGGCAATGAGGAATGGAAAGGAAGATGGACACTAAAAGATCATTGGGAAGTCTCTATAGAGGCTAATTACTATAGAAGGTTCTTTCAAAACTGAGCGGCTTTTGGTTACCGCGATGCCACCCTTCAAATGAGGACCCTAGTCTCAATTTTGTCGCGGCGCTTGGCAAGCTTTCATTGGGCTAAGTACTATTGCAAGCTTCCGATCTGCAGTGACGTGAAGATGTGGAATTGCGATAGTTGCAGTGGCCCAAGAATACGTTGTTTCTATCTGTCCCGTCCCTACATGCACAGAAACGAGTCTTCTAAAACTCTGCTAGAACTCCCACACATCCCTTCGTAAGTCAGAGGCCAACTGGCAACAATCACATGATTTCGAGCTTTCTAGACTATCCACATACAGTATATGGCAGTTTCGCTAAATTGGAGGAGCCCAACATAGACCCCAAAATACTATAGTCCTTGTTATCGGGACCCCCAAATAGGTACGCCTGTTTTTTTTGAAGCCCTAAGCCCTAAGCCCTCTATATCCATACATATATATATATATAGCCCCTATAAGCCCCTTTAATGGTACCCCTACAAAACAACCATACGCCACTTCATGAAAAGCCTTTAGCTTGCTCCATGACCACTGGGATATGAAGCAGATTCCTGAATCTTAGGGATTAGGGTTTTAGGGTTTTAGCGGTGAGGCTTAGACGTAGGTGGGAATGGCGGAAGTGGATCCCTGTAGTAATCAAACCCCTGAGAGGCTCTAAAAAGTTAGATCCACTGTAGACATATATGTCTATAGTAACCCGTAGATAATCCCCAAATGATTCCCAACGTGATTCGAAGGCATCCGTAGGGGTCTGGGTATTCTCGACAGGTTCAGGCTTCGGAGGCTGGGACAGTCTCGGAACATGAGACGCACTTGATTTTTCTAGGGTTCCTAGTAACCCCTTATGAATCAGGGTCTCGACTCCTCTACAAAGGTTGTATAGGGTTTAGAGTAGGTTTCCCAGCAAGCGCTTAAGAATAAGGGTACCCCTTTCCCTCATGTTCAATCTAAATCAGGGGACTCCAAAATGAAAAAGGGAAAAAGGGTACGACTGGTGTACTCAAGTTTAAGCTTCACCGTTTAGGGGCTTAGGGCTTCGCTGGTTTTAGGGTTTGGTGCTTCTTACTGGTTCTTAGTAGGAATGAGGGAATATAATCTAATCGCTATATAAACCGTATATAATGTCTTCCCATATTCCCTACTAAGAACCAGTAAAGCTTTTTGAAGTTTATTGCTGTTGACCAGGTTTCATGCTTTCTTGGCAGAAGGAGGCCCATATGAGCTATAGACTAAAATCCTTAAAGGGGGTTATATAGTAGGTTTCCCCATTCCAGACTAGGTTCTATATACGGGGGTTTCTCAAAATTAGGGGTACCTTGTTGGGGGTTCTTATAACAAGGATTATGGGATTATGAGATTTTGGGGTCTATATTAGGGTCCATCTATTTTGGGAAACTACCATACCAACTTAGTGCAAGGACTAGAAGCGGATGGTTTGGGTTTAGATGTCCCAAATGATCCAAAGCGTGTTAGGATTAGCAATCGTGAATCCCACATGCGTCGTCTGCTGAGCGTCGCGGCCATTACTTCTGGCCGCCGACAGCATCCGCCTTGCTCGGGCCTCAAGTGGAAGCATCGGGATTGAAACTCTATCGTGCGAGGTGGTAACTTTCACGAACCAAGTGTTCCTAAACAACAGAAGCAGATTTCCTCTTGGCAGGAGGCTCCAGAAGAACGCCCAACGCTTGGAAACGCTACTCTATGGGTTTCCCCCACAACCCAAGTCGCAAGCTCAACAGTGAGCCCCCGCCTCAGAAATGAAGTTGAGCTGATTTGAGGGCATTCGTCAGAGGATTTTGTTTGTAGAATCGAGCTGCAAAGGGTGGACAAAACGACATCGGGGTGCCAGAAAACATGCACCCAGGCTGTTGCGTGGACGAAACAAAGCCCGGGATGTTAGGGGACTAGCAAGCTTACGTACTGACTGTTCAGAATTGGGCGTCTTACTCAGGAACTTGAGCCACTGTAGCTATGGTGCATCAACCTCCAATACCAGGTGCTATGGAAATGGCCACGGCAGTGGTGGCAAAAACTTATAACAGCCACGGGTCTGTTTCAAAAAGGTTTCACAAGGCTAGGGGAAAGACAGTTCTCAGAAGGATATCAGCTGACGTACATTGCATTCCAGGCTGGCTGTAGAGCAATGGAAGGCAAAGGCATGAATAGACACAAGGACAAGCATGAACCATCATGTTGTACTGAGAATGGCTGCGCGAGGTCCCCCAAGACCCTGAAGCACGAAGAACCATGATCAAATCAGGTAACATACTTGAATAGAAAGCAATTACAATAACAAGGATGACAACCATCACGCCGACCCTCCCCCACCCCGTACATTAAATACTCCCGAAGTACGACAATATACCGCAGTGATAGTATTCAGCATTACCGTGGGGGAATAGCTTTTATCGGTCCCGAGTCCCTAAACAAACATCCCGATCATCAGAAGGAACAACAGCATTACATCATGTACTGTACCTATATACATATATGTGCGTGTACCTCCAGACATCCCTTATGTTACGTTATACCAAACTATATTTCATGTTGTAATTGTAGTATGAAGTAAGTAAACTTATGTTGTAACATATTATATTGTCATATGGGTGGTTGTCAAAATTATGGTCCCCTTTTAGATCCCTATTATAATACGGCACTTAATATGTAGGGTACCCAAAAAGGGACCATAATTTTGACAACCACCCATATGATATAGCATGGTATGCAATGGGCCACCCTGCGTGCACTTCTGCACTTCGCCGGCGCTCCTCTCTCAGCGACGCTTGCTGGGCCTGAGACCGCAGAATGGGCCAGAATGCAGGGACCTAAATGAGAGGGCATCTTCAAATCAGGGGTGCCGTTTTGCGGGGTCCCTATCAAAAGGATTATAGTGTTTGGGGGGCTATATTGGGACCCTCCCTAATTAGGGAAACTACCGAATATCATTCATTTTGAGGTCTATTTCAAGTACCTTGTACTACAGTTATTCAAGGAATCTACGACCATAATTTCAGGCATCTACGTTAGCCTGCGGGGGGGTTGTAGTTTAAGGCTCAGGGTTTAGGGACAGAGCTTAGGGTTTTAAAGTGATCTGTGGTGTAGGCGTTGGGAAAGGTAAGGGCTCAGGATTTGACTTCTTGGGTTTGGGATGGTTTAGGGTTTATTGGTGATCTGGGGGTTACGATTTCGGGGCTTCTGTGTTCCCTTGAAGGGCTTACCCAGCGAACAGTTGATCTATAAGCCAAGCAACAACTAGCTAGACCCGCCATCGACCTTCTATATGAGCTGTAGTCTATACTCCTAGTATCCCCCTTAATAACCCTTATAGTAGTCTCCTATATAATCCCCTATATTATCCTTCTTTAAGGAGTTTCGACTATAGCTCGATCATATGCCCTAAATGAGGGACCGTATGCGCCTACTTAAGAGTACAAGGAGGGTCCTGATACCTGCTGGATGCTGCATTTTCGGAGTAGAGGGTTTAGGGCATAGAGTTTGGGTGTAGGGTACAGATTAGGAGCACCCCCCACCCTGTAATAGTGGTATAATAGGAATATAAGAGGGCCCTAATACAATCCCTATTATCCCTTATAGTCACTATTACCGGGTGGGGGTCCACCTAAGGTGGAGACTAGAAGGGTTTGGAAAGTTGCGCCCTTGGAGGCTTGAAGGGCAGAAATCTCAGAGTCTAAGGATTGTTGGGTTTAAGAGCCTGTGTTGAAGTTCGGATTCCACACCTTTTTCTCTTATTCTCCCGATACATGATGAAACGAGCTACCGCTAACACCCTAAACACTGAACCCCCAACCTCCTAAACCCGAAGCTCTTAACTCTAATCCCTAATTAAACCCCACTCCCGGAACCCAAAGCCCTAAACGCTGGACCCTGAAAGCTAGGCCCAGGGTATACCGGGGCTACTGAGCAGTTGCGATCCAAGCCTTGTGACGCCTCGGGGTGCAGAGCTTGACCCCGAACCCCTAAATCCTAAACCCCCAAACCCTAAACTTCTAAACCTTAAACCCCAAACCCTAAACCCTACTGTGTGGTGTCTTACGGGACCTCCATGGCATCCCTTGGCAAACTGGGTCTTTGCAAGTTGGAGAAGAATTGTACTAAGCCACGTGGTTTAGGGTTTATAGGGTTTAAGGATTATACATTGTTTCTGGGTTAATAAACAGGCTCCTGTAGTAGCTCCTCACACCTTCGAATCTGAGCCGAGGGCTAGGACGACAGACATGCTTTCCTCCAGCTCGTCGCTATAGTCCTCTAGACGCCGCCTTCAGAATGCATGAAAAAATGTGGGGGGCGCAAGTCTAAGAAGTTCCGTTCAAGAGCAGGGTGGGGGGGACTTGGGAGGTTTCCGTAGCCGCACGTTGATTTCTGAGTTTCTGATGGTTGCAGCTTAGTACATGTTCTTCTACGCAAGAAAGCCTGGAAGGCTCCAGGTTTCGGTGGTTGTCCCTTTACCCGTCTATGCAACATGGAGTAGTTGCCACAATAATGGAGTTCGCACGGAAAATCATGTGGAACATGAAGCAGAAGCTAGGTTCCTATAGGGGGTATATAGCCCCACATCTCCAAAGCTCCAAGCATTGGACACTACAGCTGATCGGTGATCGGTGAGGTGTCCTGCTTTGGGAACTTCAGATGAAATGCAACTAGTGAACATGTTGGGGTTTCGGGTTTTGGGTTTCTGGGCTTGCTGATGTCTTCCGACGATGTCTCAGTCCTCCTGCCTTACAGCCGAACCGTAAGCCCACATGTCTTCTCCCCAAACTTTAAACCCTAAGCCCCAAAGCCTTTTTGGTACCTCATGCCCGCCTGAAACCCTAACTCCTGAACCCGAAATCCTAAACCCTTTTCGGTACCGAATATCCCTATATAACTCATATAATACCCTTATAAAGGGACTTTAGACTCAGCACTAAACCCCACCTAAACCCTAAACCTAAACCCTATAAACCTTTGCATCCCTCTATGAAGGGCCATAAACCCTAAACCCTAAACCCTAATCCCTAAACCCTAATCCCTAAACCCTCAACGACTTTACGCTCCTAAAGTCTGGAGCAGACCCGCCTCATCTCAGACAGCTGGCGCTGGCTGGCGCGCTGGCGTGCCTGCTCCCAAGCACTGCTGATTAAAATGGAAATATATTAGGGTTATATTGGGATAATGGAAAATAAAATGGAAACTACTTTTACATAATAGGGTATATATGTAGGATTTGTAGGGGTTCTATGGGGCTTGTTATATAACATCTTTAGTTTAACTATGGGGTTTGTTATATGATATCTTTATAAACTGTAGAATGTGCAGTGATCGTATGGTTTATTCTACAATATCTCATCGGGTGTATTCTACAACATTTTTGTCAAATGTAAGATTCGTAAGGGTAGTTATATGTGTTGTATGATAGAGGTCGTAGGGGTTATAGAGGGATTTTGCCACAATAGTGGAGAATCTGATGGAAGATGTTTTGCAGTTCGGAATGAGGACGGGAGGTTGGAGTTTGCAGTTGTAAAGTTTGAGAGGGGTCGAAGGTTGGGGTTACTTGGAGGGTCAGGGGGGTTCAGTTAAGTAGGTTCATGACCCCGATAAACCACAGAATAACCCCAGCTATCCCCATAATTAACCCACTAAGTCCCCCGACCCCAAACAAGAAACCCTAAACCCTAGATCCTCTAGTAGCTTCCATTTTCTTTTTCATCAGTAACCTAGGGTTTAAATTGCACCTTCAACCAGATCCCAAAAGCCTAAAGGCATCTCAAAACTGCGTTCCGACCAACAACTGCAAAAGAGTCGTTGATTTCCCCCTAACACAAAATCCAACCTTGGCTTTCAGCTTAAAGTCGCCATGAGATGACTTCAGCCCCACTTGGACCGACAACGACCGATGAACACAAACTACAGTTGACTCTTTGACCTTTGCTTATTTAGGAGCGTTTTGGAGGAGTTGCAAATCTTCATTGTGCAGGCTGAAGCCGTATGTCATGATTGTCCTCTGTGATGCGACAGCCGGTTTGGGAAGCAGCAGCCAACATACATGCAGTGACTTGGTTGCCTGTAGGAGTGAAATGCCATGTGGCCATGTCGCTATTGTTCTGGGCATCACAACTACTGTTTTTTGAGGACTGAAAATAAGAGAGCTATGTTGGGAGGTACGCAACTGGCACCTACACACCTGGAACTATCTTACCAGCTAGCTCACATGTGAGACAGCCTGAACTGCAGTTCCCACAATGGGAAACTGATATATACAAGGAACGGTTCGTCATGGGCTCCTGGCGGTGGTCGTCGTACCCTTAGTCCCTGTGTGCACTGCCAATTTTTCCTACATAATCAGCTTGGGAGCCTAAATCCCAAACCCTACACCCTGAAAATCTAAACCCCTAACATCAAACAACCATAAACTCTGCAACAAGGGGAGGCATGATTTGGGCTGCAACATGACGTATTTGCGTCCTACATAGACTTACTACGACTTACAAAGCCCAAACGGTGAGCTCTAAACCCTAAGTCCTGCAGCGTGGTCCTGAATCCTAGATCCCAAGCCCTAAACCATCCTACTTCCCATACTAAAGCCTGAAATCAAAACCCTAAACCCTAAAACCCCCCAAAACCCTAATACCCTTAAATCCTAAGCCCTAAACACTAAACCCTAAACGCTAAGCCCTCATCCCTCGAACTTCCCAGGTACAACCACTTTCCGACAAGGCCTCGGCGCGCCGACAAGCCTCCTCGCGGAGGTCCAGCTCCCTGGCCAATGGGCTGAATTTAAGGGCTTAGGGTTTAGG
>CAJNIZ010014125.1:67565-97808 GCA_905231905.1 Symbiodinium pilosum
CTGGATCAGTGTTAGGGATCCTTTTGGGGGGATATAGGGGTTATGTTAGGGATATTATAAGGAGATTATAGGGATATATAAGGGCTTACCCAAGGCTTGGGGACTTTTAGGATTTAGGATTGAGGGTTTAAGGTTTTTAGGGTTTAGGCTTAGGTAGGGTTTAGGACTTTAGGATTTAGGGCTTAGGGATCTAAGAAATGGAGCCCCCCGCAAAGTGCACGCAGTACAGTACTACATTGGGCGACTCAGGGATATTGGGAGGTTCCGTGCTTCGGATCCTTAAGCACGTCTACTTACAAGCTACTATATTTTCATGCGGACTGTGAACTACGGAGGGCCTAAGTCATTGGAATAAGGCTTGGGGGCTATACCATAATATAGTTATATAAGGATTATGAGGGATGTGAGGTATAGGGGCCTAGAGAATTGGAATGGGCTTGCGGGTGTATGACACCAATCCCTTCTCTGATGATCTACGCTGGCCTTCAGCTAAGTGAAGCTTAATCTGTGCTGTTGGTTTAGGGTTTAGGGTTTAGGGGACTGTGAAATGTTGTTGGACAGTCTATTGGCTCCGTTATGTAAAGAGCAGCTCCCATGAGTCTACGGCGGCTACCACGCTCGCTCAGGTTCGCGTTCCTTGGTGGAGTTGGCATGGCCAACTGGTCTCACTTATGGCATTTCCATGTTTGTAGTTTGGACGCTTAAAATAAGTCACCATAATTAATGGGTATATATTGTAAATAATAGGGCTTCCCAAAATAGTAACTCAAATTAAGTTCCTTCATAGCAACCCAGATTACTCGGCTTATCTTATCCTGAACACCACAAGCCCTTGGAATCCTCAAGCCACAAACTCCTACCTTTGATACCAAAAAAACCCTCATGACCTGTGTAGGGGTTTAGGGTTAGGGCTTGTACACTATACTACCATAATGCCACAGGTTTCGGCTGCTTGGGCTGATATAGGAAATTTCAGTATCAACCAAACGTCCTAGGCAGCGATCCTGATTCCCTTGGCTGCTCACCGGCTCACCGGCCTTTCTCTCTGCTCCAGGCTTCGGCGGACCTCTTCTACCTGCTCCCAGCTGAAAGTTTCTCGGGTGCATGTAAGGAATATTTGACTTTCTCAAACTGGGGGCCCCGAGGAACCCCTGAGGGTAGATGAGGATTATATGGGGATTGCGGAACTCCTGATTAGGAATTGTAGAAGGATAGGACAGGGGCGAGGATTCTTTGGATTGTATAATGTTGGGACGAGTAAAAGCCTGAGCCCCAGAAGTGCGATAACAGTCACAACCTGTGAAAACGGCCGACACCATCATTATTCTATATACATGATTTTTGTGTCCAAGTGGAAATACTAACCCAGTCCACAAAATAATAAGCCTCCCCCAATAAAAAAGCCCAATATCGTGTCATTATGCATTGGGCGGAATATCTGTTATTACGGGAGGCGAGCGGGCTCATTTTTAAGCGGGAGGTGTTTATTCTCAGGGTTCAGAGTCCAGACGTGGTCCTGTTCAGAGTTAGGGGTAGACCCAAATGCTATATATAGTCCTTGTTATGGACCTTCCATAACGGACCCTTAAAGATGAAACTCTAAACCTTATGTCGCACCTGGAACTTGAATAAAGGATCTGGCACACGGCGAAGTCAGGGTAACTACCACCCAATGCTAAGGAATCAGAGCAGGGCCAGGCGAGGCTACCCTGTTCTCCATCCAAGCGAGCTTTGTTGGGCATGGGATTCAGGGCCTGGGTGTTGGCAAAATCATTCCCAAACCTGCATTGGTACCGTTTGGGAACACTCTCCTACTCCTACTTGGTAACGCCAAAATCCTCCCAAACACAAATCCCTCAACCAGACATCCCCAAACCCTTAATCCACTAAATCCCAACCCTGCTCCCTAAACTCCACAATCCCCGAATCCTACATCCCAGGTCCCATGGCCCGTGGGCCTCAGCCCAAGCATCCGCCAAATCCTCGTGACGTGAGCTACTTGCAGTAGTTAGGGACTTGCAGTCTAGGCTGAGCCCCACCTACGGATAGTGATAGTGGCCATCAGGGCAATGACATTTGGGCCCCTACGTATTCCTACTATGTTACTATTAGTGGGTGGGTGGGGTCTAACCTAACTGGCACGTATGAATTGGGCGACAAGGTACTGAGCAACTCTCGCAAGCATAAACGCCCCACAGCTTGGTATCAAGCAGTGCTATGACTACATACGATGCTGCGTATCAGATGTAGGGGTAGAGGACACGGGTCTTTAAGAAGAAGTGTATGAAGGTTGGAGCGGGGGATCCGAGAAGCAGCCCATCTGGCCCTGTGCGTCTCCACACCGTTGAAAAATGGGATCTGTTCTCCACATCTGTACGGCACAAGCGGATTAGGCTTTCCCTGACACAGCCTCTAACCTCACAGCTCTTTGCTCTAGACATAGACACAGCAGGCTACATGATGTCCCAAAAGGAATCTGCGGATCAACTCTCCACGGATGCTCCTTCACCAACAGCCATTCCCTCATACAAGCAACACTATTAACAATTAACTTTCCTGAATGATAGTAAAACCATTTTCAACACAGACTCAATTATCCTGGCTGTTTCTGGCTGCTACCAGGCCAACAGTCATGCATTTCCAATGCTAAGATATGCATCCGAACAGTCTGTCAAAACTTGCACAAGTCTCGATTCTAGCACAACCCCCTAACTCCAAAACCCTCAATCCTGAGACCTGAACCCCAAATCCTAAATTCTAAACCCTAAACCCTAAATCCTAAATCCTAAACCCTAAACCCTAAATCCTAAACCCAAGTCGGCAGCTCAGACCCGCTCGACGTCTTGCATACACTCTAGATCCTAATGCTAAGCCATAAATGCCCGGAGGGTTGGGCATGTTTCAAGTTAGCTGCTACCAAGTCTCCACCCTTCTCCAGCCATTCTCTGGGCCGCTGGCAAACCTAGGGATAAGGGCTTCGGGTTTAGGGGATTTGGGATTAGGCACAGCTAAGGGATTAGGATTTAGGGGTTGGGCTTTGAGAGATTAGGGTTTAGGGATTCGGGTTACAGATTAAGGTTAAGGGATCAGGGTTTCAGGGATTAGGGTTTCGGGTTTCAGGGATTCCGGATTAAGGTTTAAGGCTGTTACTCCCAATGGTGGAGAATCAAATGCAAAGAGCACGGAAAATGAAATGGAACATACGGGCGGTTGTCAAAATCATGGTCCCTTCTTGGGTACCCTAATTACATATATGGGCTGCCTGTTGAAGCTATGGTGCTGCTTAGGAGCTGGTGTTCAAAGGTGGAGGAAAGCTTGCCGAATGGAGACAGTTCGCCTTATGAAGATGTAGTGCGAGTTGCGGATCTTCAGCCCTAAACCCTAAACCCTACTTCCGTAGGGTCCATATCTGGGCTTGGCTGTGCAATTTGTTCGCCTTTGGATGAGAGACGCAGCCATTTTAGGCGCTACTTTTTCCTGCTTTGGGAGAATGCTAATCCTACTCTCCCACAACGTGAAAGCAGGAATGACACCCGTTCTTCTACGATCACGATTTTGGAGGCCTTTCGCGACTAAATAAAGGCTGTTGTATCTGCGGTAACGAACTAAGACTATTCAATGAGGTTGACCCGTTGATGGAGGGAATCCTGCGACATGTGAACCCCAGTGATAGTGTCATTTCCAAGACTTGCAATACTTCGGATGCTTTCCTCCAGCCCACACCCTCAACCCTAAACCCATACTCCGAGATACACGAAGGTCCTCATTGACATCGGCCCTCGGAATGCACAAGCAATAGCAGATATCTCAAACTGCTCCTATCATTTGTAAGTTGATAGCACGAAAACTCCGCATGAGTAGTGTCTTTTGGGTGGTTGAACCCCGTAAGATTATATTCCTCATACACAATACTATACCGCAAAAGGAGGATATAATCTTCCTCTACAATTCCCCAAATAAAATACTACTCACATGTATAAGCCAGCTCAACCTTGGGAAGCCCAGAATTCCCATGTGCCCAGTTGTTTGTTTTTCTATGGAACCCTGCCTCCTAATTTTTCATCCCCAAGCCTTAGGCTCTAAAATTAAGCCCCGAAAGCCACGAATCCTCAATCAGTAGACCCTAGACCTCCCCAAACCCTAATCCAAAAATCCTATGTAGTCTCCCTTAGGTAGACAGAATATGGCTTTGGGTATATTCTAATAAGATCCCCATATACCCCATATTCTATCTACTTAAGGGGGCCTATAATCCTCGGAAGACTGCATCTCCGTATACCTTCGTACATATCCTATGTAAACCCTCCTCCCTTAAACACCCTAAACCCCTGAACCCCTAACCCCTAAACTCCCTAAGCCCCCTAAACCCTAAACCCTGAACCCTAAACTCCCCAAACCCTAAACCTAAACTCCCCAAAAAACCCTAAACCCTGGACCCGAGGCTGCGGCCAGCCATCGCTTGGCCTTGGGCGCAGCGGCCTCAGCCGCAAGCATTGCACCAAAGCATAAAATGTGGATCTAGGGTTTAGGGTTTAGAGTTTAAGGTTTGGGGTTTAGGGGTTAAGGGTTTAGAGTGTAATTAAGATTTGGGTTTAGGGGTTATAAGGGTTTAAGGTTTAGGGTCTAGAGTTTACGGTTTGGCTTTTAATTAGAGGTTAAGGGTTTAGGGTTTTTAGAGCATTGGGTTTAGGGTTTCAGCTTTAAGCTTTAGGGTTTTGGTAAGGAGTGAAGGAATGGAAAAGAAAGTGGAAACTACAGCAATGGATGTTCAAATGGATAATAACGAAATGGAAGCCAGTGTTATATAGTGATGATCTAGGGGTATATGGTTGAATGGAAGAGTACATTAAGCCGACATCTACAGTTTAGGGTTTAGGGCTTTGGATAGTAGAAAGCTGCATGACTCCGGGTACCTTGGGAATATTCTAACCAAGTATACTAAGTCCATGCAGGAAGAGAATATCAAAAGCCAGAGCTTTCTCATCGAGCTGCTCGAGGGCTTCTTTCTGCGGTTGTTCGAACAAGTAGGATCTTGGTCAGCGCTGCTTTTTGACTTGGATATCAGGTCAGGCCACATAACTGAAGACTTGTATGTGCTACGTGGAAGCATCTCAGAGTTACTTGTATACTGTAACCCTCTTTTTAATGTTAAGAAACATCATGTTTTCAATAGTTCCTTGGGGTTATACTACAATAAAGCCCCCCAAAAAATCTGAGGGGTATGAGGGTATAGGGTCCTTTGACAAACATGGCCGCTACTGTAACACTTTCGGAGGGTAAAGGTGGCCACAAAGCCTGCGAGGTATACCTCGGGTCCTGCCCGCACCGATTAACAGTTTATGTTAAAGGTGATAATAAGCCCATCAGGAAACCCTCCAAAATCAAACGTACTTAGAGAGACCTATACCCTTCAAAAGGTGGAGATACCAACATATTAGGTACAAGACCCCTTGTTAAAGGTAAACAGTTTACTTTAGGTAAGCCGTGGTCTTCACCTGAACCCTTCACAGACCCTGAACCTTCAGCAAAAAAATCAATGCGCAACCCCCGAACCGTAGACCGAACAAGAACCCCCGCTCCCCACCCCCCGACATTTTTCGGCCCCTGAGCCCCGTGCCCAAAACCTTGGACCCCAAATCCTCAACCTACTTTCTAGGTCCTGCACGGCCAATGTGCTCTTCCAGCCGGAGGTTCTGTTTGGGGGGCCTGGGTTTGGGGTTTGGGGTCTAGGATTCAGGATGGCAGGCTAAGGGCTTATGTGGCCAAATTTCAGGAATATATGGGAATATACCTTAATGATATTGAGATCCCAAAATTTCATCTGAGGTATATTCATTAATACAGGCGTGTTGGGCTCCCTGGAAGGGTTTAAGGCCTGCAGTACGTTGCAAGGATAGGCGTTTGAAGGTGAGTCTGGGTTCTGGGATGTAGAGCTTGAGGCATGCGGGCTTAGTGTGCACGACATATAACAATCAGAGCCCATCGTTTGGTCCAAAGTCCAAAGCTTCAATGGTCAGAATATCATTCTAAGGTCTACTTGAAGGAACCCATACTAGAAGTATACAAGGATTCTAGAACCGTAACACTGGTAGTTTTTCAGGCCCCTAAACCCTACCCTACAGTAAGCTTATTCCCTAGAGGACTAAAAGTTCTGGGCCAGATGGGGAATGAAGGTGTTCCTACTGGATCCTAGTATGGAATGAAGGAATATTTTCCCTATGTGATCCCTATAGAAGATATTCCCACATGCCCTACTAACCCCCACAAAGTGTTGGGGCTCAAGGGGAACCCCAAACCCTGAGCCCTAATCCTTCCTAAGCGGTCCTGGCCCCTGCTGAATTTCTCCTAAACCCTACCCCCTCGAGCTGTGAAGCCAAGGCAAGAGGAAAACAAATGCCTTCCTGGGAACCCTCAATCCTAAACCGTAGCTTAGGGTTTAGGGTTTCGGGTTTAGGATTCTGGGTTTAGGGTTCGGGGTTTAAGCAAATGAAGGGATGAACAAACCCACGGAGCCCCTGATTCAAAGCTTGAATAATTGAGGCGGCCCTAAACCCCAAGATCTACTATGGACTAAGGTAGAGCTGTTATAGGGATTATGTGGGCTATATAGGGTGATACAAGGATACTACCCCAATAATGGAGAATCACATGGAACAGAAAATGGAACATGAAATGGAAGCTAGAATTATAGGGGGTTCATAGAGACTTCGACACTCTTGGGTGGTCGTACTTCATCTGACCTCACAGGAAACTTGCTTGGTGCTTAAGCAGGCGGAGGGGAATGATTTTTTTACATGAACGAATAGAGGTATCCACTCCCTCACATCCACACACACTTCTGCACTTCCCTTGAAAACACATTCGTTTTCGAAGGGTGTTTATTTAGTGCTAACAATGCAAGTAAAGCAAATCAACAAAGCTAATCCTCCCGAAAACTCCAATGTACTTAGGGGCCTAGGGTGCAAAATAGAACTGTACAAATGACTCATATCTAAAACCTTGAAACCTCAAGCCAAGCCTCTGACACCCTGCTATGTACAATTATCACAACCCCTGAACCCAAGGCCATGAGTGAATCTAAGAGCTGGTAAGTGTCTCTTAAGAATAGGGATTTCCCTCACATACTCCGCTTTATGGAACATCTGAATGAGAATCATAATAGACAACAAAGGACAACTACTGCGTTCTGAAATTGCTTGCTGGTGATTTACGAGCTACCATAAGCAAACAAAAACAAGAACTAATGTTGATGCTAAAAGTCCTGCATGACCTTATTATACCATAGTACCACAATTCCCAAGGCATAAGGTACTTAGGGTCATGCAGGATCTTTTTTGTATCCACCGTCTTTTCAGGACACCCCTCAAGTTCGGAGAGACACCCTAAAGACTAAATCCTGAACCCTAAGCCAGCAATCCTCAACCCTGAACCAAATAGTATTCTGAGAGACACTCTAAACTCTAAATCCTGAACCCTAAACCAAAGATCCTAAACGCTAAGCCAAAAATCCTGGACCCTAAGCCAAAAATCCTAAACCCAAAATCCAAAACCTTAAGCCCTAAACTCTTTTTGCTGCAAGGTGAGTTAGGGCTGTCTCGCCTGTGCTGTTCCAAGGAGCGAGGAGCCACAGAGAATGCAAGGCAAAGTGGCACATTGTCGAGGAATTGCCGAAAACTCGGGGTCTCTTGGGCTTAGGTTTGGGGTTTAAAGTTTTATTGCTTGTTCATTTGTTTTTTTGTTGGTGGGTTTTTTTGTTGGGATTTGGGGTGTATTTTTTTGGCCTTGGCGTTCAGGGTATAGGGTTCAGGGTCAGGGGTTTTCTCAAAATACGAAAGATTACGAAAGGTTCCATCCTCTTTTCCAGCAGTACTGCTGCGATTATTATCAACCCTTTTGTTGTTCTTTTTATTTTTGGCACCGAATGGGCCCAGGAGCGCCAAAGGAACTACGGGTGTTCCAGCAGGACTTCTTTATACAAATGAATAGGGGCAGTATAGTATTACGTGATGGAATATGCTATAGCCTGAGGAGTCTGATGCAAGATGATGCAATACATGTGCAGGTATAGAATACAGACATAAAGTCTCTGGAGGACTCAATGTTTTCTAGTCCGAGCACTAGGAAAGTTGGCAACACCTTGATCTGACAGTTTCCGTCAATGCACTGGAAAGGGACCCCCCACCTAGCTCTCCAGATATCTTTCAGGACTCTTCTGCGGTTTTTGTGTGTCAATGTAAAGTCCTTAGCTTATGCAACGGGGTACAGCTTTAGGGGTCCCCGGCTCTTTGTAGCTGTTGCATTTCTCTTCATCCTGACTGGAAAGCTCTTAGGAAAACCTCAACCCCCTAAACTCGAATGCAGAGAACGAACTCCCGAACTCTGTGCCATGTGCTGAGTTCGTGAGTGAACCCACGATGGTGGAAGACACATGGGTGGTTTTCCAAGTGCGGGTCACCTCCGTACGCGATCCAGCAGGCACCCTTTTCATATTCAGCATCATGCGAACCAAAACAATACGGCCAACACATGGTGAGAATATCAGGAACATGATGGTGACTGAGGATTCTAGAAAGCAGTATCTTACTGGCTGTTAGTAGGGAATAGGGGACTACAATCCCTACATATGCTTTATATTTATGTATAATACATATATCCATATCCCCCACTATCCCCCAGTAAGGTATTAGCACTATCTTTCCAAGACTTCTTCAGGAGGGATCCCAACTTCGGAGAACCACCTGCATGCATGCAGAATTGCTCGTTCCCCTTGACGTCCAGCTGATCTTCAGCTTATAGTCCCGGTTAAGTACAGGACTTAGGGCTTAAGTAGGGTCTTGTAAGGATCATAGTCCCCCTTAAGTAGAAAGACTATGCCGTTGGGTATATTTTAATGAAATCCCCTTATACCCCATATTCTATCTACTTAAAGGGGGCTATAAGTGTCCACAATCCTCCCGCCACGCTGTCAATTTATCCTAAGGCTCTACGAGCGAAATTCTATTGCCTGGTGTAAGCGTCGCGCAAAGCTGGCAGTTGCTTGAGGGCTTATATGAGCCAGTCTAAACTCCTAGCATCCCCCGTAATGACCCTAGAGTTCTCCCCTATAGAATCTCCTATATATGCCCCCTTTAAGGAGTTTAGATCCTAAACCCTAAGCTCTATAAGCTCCCCACATCAACCAAACCCTATAAACATCCTTATATGACCCCTTTATAGCCCCCCTTTAAGGACTTTAGACCATAGCTCATATGACTAACAGGGAGATGCTCCGAGCCTCAGTCTGGAATCCTCCACCCAAAACTACTTGGCTGAAGCTCAGTTGAGCTATAATCTTAAACTCCTTAAAAGGGGGTTGCACAGGAGAGTACTATGGCGGCTACTAAGGTGGATACTAGGAGTTTAGACTTACTTGGAATAAGAAATGCTCTGCAGATCTCAGCAACTTTGGATCCTTGGGAGACAAATCTCACTCCCATGTTGAATAATCCTTGGGTAACGACTTCTGGTTGAAAGCATGTCGTAAGGTTACTGGCTTCGTACTGCAGCAGCCAGTGTCTGTAATATCAAATGCCTGTTTGCTTCTGAGGATCATTGTTTGCACGCTTTTCTGGTTCAGGTGCTGTTCGAATGCAAGGGGCGGACCGGAGCAGATCTCGGCTGCAGCCAAGGTCTCTGCACAAGAACCCCGACTAGCTTCGGCATCAAAAGAACACATGCGTGAAACAAACCTGTTGGCGTTGATCTTGGGATGAAAACCCAAATCTCTGTTAAACCCTGCATATGGACTAAAGAAGCCTAGTGCTCCTATAGCATGGACACAGACAACAAAAGGCAACTCAATGTCTGCTATCTCACGCAGGCACGGTGGGGTCAGGTCTGGTACAGCAATGCAAAGGTCGGGGATTTAGGGCTCAGGGTTTCGCTTGCACCCGAGCAGAATTCGGTGATGTTTCAAGCTTCCCTAGTCTCTTCCATGTTAATTTGCAACATCAGGGGCTTTGCATTGAGGGCTACTTAGAGGGAAGTATTTCCTACGGCGATACCCCTTGTCGGCTTTCAAACTATCGTTGTCCAAATAAGTGCTCTCTAGCCCTCATGAACTGCGACTATCCCTTGTCACAGGAATAAGGACTACGAATCTGCCAAACTGACCAGACCCATCTCGTGTTGCCCAATTGTAATCATGCTTAGGTGGCTGCTACTTTTGGTCAGAAGTACAAGAAAACTTGGGTTGCAATAACTTACACCCAAACCCTTACATTTCATGGTTATCAAAAGTACATCTCTATTAACCCCCAGTCTCCATTTAGTTTTAGATTTGACTCTCTATCACCGGCGATAGTTACCTGAACCGATGGGGCGTAGATGGGGCTTAAGGCTTTGCGGCTCCTTGATTGCTGGTTCCTTCTTGGGATTTGGGGTTTTGGGTTGAAGGACAAGTAGTGTTCGGGGCGTAGGGTTACGTAATTCTTTTTGGGGTATTCGTTTTGTGGTTTGCTTGTAGATCGCAGACGAAAAACTAAACAGGTCCAAGAAACTTCCAGACTAAGGATTGGCTGGCCCATTCCTCAAATACTTTTTGTAGTTTCCCAAATTGGGGGGACCCAAATATAGACCCCGACGCACTATAATCCGTATCATAGGGAGCCTAAAACGGTACTTCTTATTTGGGGAACCCCCCTTGTGTGAATGGAGAAACCATACCAGCAGCCCGGGAAGTCACCTGCTGCACGTACTTCAATTACTCTTACACAAGCTATATACTGAAGGTCGGCTTAGACCCCGCATCCACCTCAAGCCTCCAACTCCACAACCCCGGACTTAAAGATTGAACCCTAGAACTCACAACCCCAAAGCCCAAACTCTAAACTCTAAAATCCGTAGGCCCCAACCCCGAAACCTTGAACCTTGGCCGCGAACATGTCGCGGGCTCACTAAGATGAGATGTAGTAAGCATCCAAATCCGGCCTCCAAGTGTAGAAGGCGGTTAAGGGTTTAGAGTGATAAGGGTAGGGTTTAGGGTTCTAGGTGTTTAGGGTTTAGGGTTCAACTTTGCAGTTGCTGCAGGTTGTGGTTTGGGCGCCGGGAAAGGTCTTCATGCGGTGTACGGCGCGCCCTAAAGCCTCAACCCCTAAATTGCCTGCCCGCATATTATAGTATACGCTAGGCCCCGGGCCGGCAACAAATTCCGCGCTTAAGGTTTGGACATGCAGGGATTATAGGGGTTCTATAGGTAGTATATAGCGTTGTATAAAGTGGCCAGACAGGGATTGAACAGCGATGTTATAAGACGGTTGAAATCCAATCGTTATTTAACCATTCCGCAATTTATTGATTTCCTCAAACTTTTCTTGGCGCTTCAATTATTGCATGGGCATGTGATCAGGCAGCCCCCTCGCAGGCGGAAAACGCGCAGTAAAATCAGCTGGCATTGGCAACGTTTGCTAGATGCAGCACTGCATGCACTTCGACTCTGCAATTGGCTCTGAATGCTCTGGAACCCATCTTGAGACTGGCTCGGAGTATTCGATATTCCGTCTGGTACTCAAGCTCTTCTCAGGGTTGCTGTCGGAATCATGGGCTAAATAGCGCTCAACCAACGAAACAACAAGACGTCGAACTTGAACTTCGACTGCGGAATCCCTAGACGCATACAACCCAGAAGAACCCAGACGTTTGACAAGGATCCATGATTTGTTCTTGATATCCCTAAGTTTAATCTAGGAAAAGTTTCTAAATATTCACTGATAGGTTTTGCTGTGTCGACTCCCTGTGAAGGGGGACACGCACTAGGACACTTCGCAACCCATGTCCTCAGCAACTTAGGTGCCCCGAAAAAGCGCGAAATATTGGTATATTTTCGTGAATCCACCCAAAACAGAACCTTAGATGTAGCAAGCCCCTGTGAGGGGAGCCCGGGAACGCACATATTTTGATTAAAAAAATGGAAATCACCAATGGCTGCATCGCCGTCCCAAATCCGCACGAAACAACCAAGCGTGCTCTTGTTGCAGAGAAATAGCATGGGGCCTGCATGATGAAACAACCACTGATGATTTTTCCATGAGCTGGTGTCCACGATATCCCTCATCACGTTACCGTGAACTACCCGGACGTACGAGCAACAATTGGATGACGCCGCGGAACCTTCTACTGACAGCATCGGGGGCATTGCATGGCGCACTGACGTCTGGAGCCCATGGCTTTGGATTGGTCATCTAAGCTGAAGTTGACGATGCCTTCTTCAAAAACTTAATTGAGGACGGTCTTATGCATAGAATGCACGCATGCAATGGCGCGGCGGTGGTGTGTCCTTGCAGCTGGTCCACGTGGGCGGCTCAAATTTGGCAATTGCTGAGAGAACTAATTCTGCTCGGCACAAAGAACACCTGAAGCGATAGCATGTGAGTAATGAGCGTCAGGAAACCTGATTCCGCGGCGACAAACTACTTTCGAACGCCCTCTTTGAGAAAACAGCATGCTGCACGCTGACTTGATGCATGCCTGACATTCGGATCCATTTGAGCTAAGGCTAAACGATAAAATTGTGGAAGCATGCAAGGCTTGTCAAAGCTGCCAAAAAAAATAAATGTAGTGTTATCAGACAATATGCATGATGACGCGTAAACCGTCCAGCAGAATATTCAAACGAATCGAATACTTTCAAGTGAACCTAACAGCATGACGTCATGAAGTATCACGGCATGACTTCCTGACACCAAAAGGTTGCGGGCCGTACAGTGTTTGCCCATGTATTGCGATCTCCTATTTCACCCCCGGCCCTTTCCTTGATGCACTTTGTTCAGGAAGTGCTGTCCATGTTGCCCTGGGAACTGGGGCAAATAAATTCACAAGCGCGCTGGTTCGTTGCATGGGTGAATCTCGGGGTTGAAACAAGAAAGAAAATCTTACATCTCTGTTTCCAGCCGTAACGGCGCAAGTGGGTTGAGGCTCTCTCTCAGGCACGAGCAGCAAGAATCAAAAAGGTTATCTGCTTGGGTGGTGTCTTACATGTTGAAGTTGAAATGTCCAACTGTCCAACATAGCCAGAAACAAGGTGAGCCGTGCTTCTGCAAAGTGAAAACATCGCGAGGAACGGGAACTTGAGAAGCTTAAACAGGAATGTGAGAGACATCCTAGACAAACAGCCTTGCCAATTCTGCAGTGTTCGAGTACGCACGGGTGGCTTTTGGCGAGCCATCTAGAATGTGAACCTGGCCTACTTGCTCCTGCAATATATACCACGCTCCGACTACACTTGCCCGGTGATACGGAAAAAGTGCACCTAAGCAGATCATTACCAACGCCAGGTTTAGAGATTTCAACCAACAAAAGCCGGCCATCAACATCGTCCCTACTCCTAATCCCCGCCTACAAAAGAGGGCTAGCCGGCGGCTTCCATGGGGCTATGAGGGCAAAACAACTTAGCATTAAAGAGGACAGTTTTAGCGACCATGGACAAATATCACTACCACTATTCAAGCTCCCACAATAGATCCGATATATGAATGACGGCCACGGAGACAATCCATCTGAACTACTGTTCAGGAACCTAACTCAAAATACCATGTGATGGGCATATAGCGAAAAATCAGGTTTCCTTATTATACCAATTTAAAGAAAATTCCTTAACAGCAACCCAGCAAAGTGGGATCAAATCGGAGCCTGCGGGCTCCTAGATTTATGTTTGCGTGTGAGTTCTCCATGTGGAGATCCATTGAAACCGAATTGAAGTTTAATTCCAACTAATTGAATTCGAATTAAAACCATTTAACACCAGCTGGAATCTAATTAAGTTTCCATCTAAACTGAATTGAAATCTAATTATACTCCAGTTAATCGAATTAAAACAGTTGAACTCAAATTAAAGTCCGGTTCCAACCAGTTGAAAACGAATTAATATCCCGAAGAATATTAAAGATAAATTAAAGCCAAATTGAAGACTTCAAAGTTTATGCAACATCTAATTTAAACATCTACCCAAATCTGTCTGAACTTCAATATTGAATAAAAGTAAAATCTACTTACAATCGAATTAAATACGGCTCAAATGGTAAGTAGATGAGTTAAAATCGCAGACAGTGCTTTACGTGATTTCCTCTATAAAAGCTCTATGAAAACCATAGGATATCCAGCCAATCCCCACTTCCTATGTAATTCATATTATGCCCCCCTAGTGACCTCAAGAATCCCGTTAATGGATTGTCAGGTGGCCCCTTTTCAAAGTTGTCTGGCCCCTTAAAAGCATTCTTCAGGCTTTTTAGGCCCCTGAGTTTGCTATTTAGTATTTGGGGTGGTTTTGATACTAGTGGGAAGGGATTATTAACAGGGCTGTAATGGCGATCCCAAACGAGGAGCCTGAGGAACATAGTAAGACTACAACAGGAATATACCCACCGGGGCGCTTTTATTTACTCTCTCTCTCTCTCTACATATATATGTATCCCTATTCTATTCCCACTGTTTCCTTGGGCCCCCTGTTCGTAGTGCCCGTGACAGTCCGTGGACTTTAGGAGGTGTCTCGCAAGAAAATCAGACACCCAAACCCTCCACCCTAAACCCCTAAACACTAAACTTGCAAACCCTAAATCCTAAACCTCCAAATTTGGAGTCCGCATCTCTGCCAGGATCTGAATCACAGCTGAATACCCCTCACCCTCTCTTTAAAAGCACCGCCGGGAGGGTTTAGGGTGTAGGGTTTTTACTAACCCAAGAACCGATCCCAGAATGTTACAAAAATCGCAAAGCTTGAAAGAAGGCTTCCGCACCTCGAGTTCATGTTAGCTGTTAGCTATAGGCTGAACTTTTAGCATCCCTCTCACTATGCTCTATACTACTCCCCTTTTTGATCTCCTTTCCTGTAAGGAGTTTAGACTCTAGCTCATGTCATTGCCTTTTTTGAACTATTAAGCACAGAGCCTCCCAGCTGAGACTTACTCACTCGGCACCATCAGCCATGGCCGTCCCTTAACCAAACTTACAGATCAGAAGAACAACCGACCGGGGTTTCCCAAAAATACAAGGTACCTTTTTGGGGGTCCCCATAATAAGGATCATAATATTTCGTGTCTATATTAGGGTTCCCATTTTTGGGAAAATACCAAATCTTCAACACCCAAACCCCAACTCTTGAACCTCATCTAGTTAAATCCAAGATAGTTAGGAGAAGTGGCCGCTCGAAGACCCTCGTCTTTGGGTCAGGGCCCACCCGGATAGACCCCTATGCATTTACTATGGAAGTCTAGGTGTGGCATGCAGGGGGGTCCATGGATTTTGGCTGGTAGGGGTCTGCAGGTATGGACGGTGGGGGGTAGGGGTACCAAGCCCTCTATCAGATGTCATACCCACGTTTGACCGCCATTTAGCTTAAGGGCACCCACTAAATCTCATTTAGCCAACCGAGTGCGGGACCCGCCCGGACTGTCCAGTAAGGCGGAGCGCCGATCCCCGTGCCAGGCCTCTCAAATAATGGTACTGCCATGAATAACTAGAGTACCGAAGAATCAAATGGACAATGACATGGAAACTAGGGTTATGTTCGGGCTTACTAATTGCTAGTAGGAGTTCCAAGTCATGTCAAGATGAAATGGCAACTGGGTGGTTAAAGGGTTGTATATGGTTGAGTGTTGCCTTGCTGGTTGTTAAGGGGAATGTGACTGGAAAAGAAGACGGAAGTCATGACTTGGGGATCAGCTTTTTGTAGCAGCCAAGAGAATGCAGACCACTATAGTTGACGGCATTTACGGCTTAGGGGGCGTAAGTAAGGAATGACAGAATGGACCAGAAATAAAAATAGCACCACCAATAACAACAAATACAAATGCTACCGACAATAATAAGTATCATTGTTATGATTGCTGCAAGGAAATCTTGCAGGCTTAGGTACACGTTGTAAACAGATATAGAAATGTGTGTGTGTGTGTGCTGATATATATATATATATATATGGTTGATGGACAAAAGTCTGTGGACCCTAGCCATGGCATACTAACCTGACTCTCAGGGTTTAGGTCCAGATATGTAGGGACATGCAGCGTTTCGTCCACCAACAGTCTGCTCATGTACATTGTATTCGGAAGATTTTCTTCAGGAGAGGCAGCATTTGGAGAACCGTCGCTTGGAGCTGGAGGGTTGTAGCGCAAAGTGAGTCGGGTGCAGCAGTAAGAGGCCAAGGCATGCAGAGTGGTGATAGCTGGGAACAGTAGAATAACAAGCAGGGCCTTTCAGCCTGAGTTACTGATCTTGATTTAAGGTTTTCGGACAGCGGCGGTGGCGGTGGCGGTGGCGGTGACGGGCGTGGTGATCATGCTGGTTGCCGCATAAGTTGTCCTCGAGGGATGGCGAACCGAGAAAGGATCGTTGCGGTGGTCATCATGCTCTTTGCAGTAGACGTGGCAGTGGCTAGGGCCATAGTCGTCGAGGCGGGCATATTCTCACGCAATGGTCGTGGCCGTGGCGGGGATGGGCGTTGTGCTTGTCGTGCTGATCCGTCAATGATGGTCGTGGTGGCGGTTGTGTTCGTCGTCGTTGTCGACGTCGTCGTCGTCGTCGCCGTGCCCGTCGTCGTAGCTGCCTTCATCGCTCTTAGTAGTGCTAGCCCAAGTCCTTCAGGCTCAGTCCTGTCAGCCCTAGACCCTGAGCCCTGAGCCCCCAAATTAATTGGATGATGAGGCCAGAACCCAAAAGGATGCCACGCCGCCAAGGATGAGAGCTAGGCAGCACATGTACCTGACTCGTAGTTGGTCATTTGAGCATGTGCCAGAATTTGAACAGTTTTGGGAGGTCCTAAAATAGCTATAAAGGGATCTTGCGGTAATGAAGGCAAGTCAATGAAGACAGTTTGGCACATACCTGGCTGGGCTGGAGGGATTGCGGATTGATGACCTGAGCTGAAGATGTAGTGACTGGGGTTCACGGCTATTAGCTTTCAAGCTTGAGGGTGAAGAATAATTAAGGGGATTTTAGCTACCCCAACCCCATTCTAAGCAGCCCTGTAACTATCATATGACTACACAGATAGCAAACGTCCTCATTTTTAGGAGTTGGGGGACTCATCCCCTGATAAGTGAAGGAAAGAGTTTCGTCTC
The DNA here is from genome assembly GCA_905231905.1 of Symbiodinium pilosum. Classification (NCBI taxonomy): domain Eukaryota; class Dinophyceae; order Suessiales; family Symbiodiniaceae; genus Symbiodinium; species Symbiodinium pilosum. The sequence goes on from CAJNIZ010014125.1 coordinate 84,653, forward strand.
TAGGGCTCAGCTTTTTGCCAAAAATTCTGATGTTGCATCTTCCGAATCTACTGTTAAACCTGGCTGTAACCCAACGGCTCTTCTACTTTTAAGGGTATAAGTCGGTATAAGGGGTTCTGTAGGAGTCCTATAGGGATATTGGGATATCTAGGTTTTAGGGTTTATACCCAGGGGCTCCTATGTAGTTCCTTTTTGAGTAGTTCTGGTTCTCGGGTAAGGGAATACAATGTACTACCCCAAAAGGGAACCCTTTTCAGAGCTTCCATTTTTGTTTGCCATTGGATTTTCCATTATGGCGGCAACATTCCCATTAAAAACCATTTTACCCTATATAGCCTCTTTCTGAATGAGAGCTCGTATTTCCCACGCAATCAATGGGCATGGGTTTCTATTAGGGAATATTTTCGAGACCAATGGGACCTCTATATCCATCCTCAATGGTCCCTTGATAAGCCTAATCTTGACAGTGCTCATATTAGAGCAAGAATCATATAATTCCCACTGAGGGGAGAAGGTTTGTTAATCATGGGCCTGCATTTCACCCTTATAAACATTGAACCTGGAAGTAGCTCACTCAAGTCAATCCGGCCATGCCCAACCCCAGCAAGGGCCCTGAAATTCCTAGACCCTAAACCCTAAACCCTAAACTCTGAACCCTAAACTTTGCCCCCAACCCTTGAGCGCCAAAACTAAGTCCAGCATCAACAATCACACTACAATCTCTAAAGGCCTAAACTCCACAGCCCCTAAACTGGAGCAAATGACTACTGGCCCCAGAACTACCCCGGAAGATTCTCACGATGTCAATCCCCGCAGCATGTCTGTTTGGAGAGCACCGTCTCCGCCCTGACTGCGGGCACTTTCCAAAAATTGTTTGGGCAGCCCCTCCTGAACCCTATCTGAGTAGTGTTTTTTGGTGGTTGAACCTAGTAAGATTATATTCCTTATATGAAATACTATACCCCAAAAGGAGGATATGATCTTACTCTATAATGGGTTACCATAGTAACCCCAAATAAAATCCCTAAACCCTAAAACCCTAAACCCTAAATAGTAGTTTCCATTTTCTTTTCCATTATCCCATTATAAGCCCAATATTATACCCCCATATATCCTTTTGTGTGGTCTGTGTAACTTCACCCTCCTACACCTCAGATGCGCCCTGTAGACCTTCAGCTTGACGGACCCTGTAGCTGAAGGTCTATACATAAAGGGGTTTAGGGTTTAGGGTTTAGGGTGAATGAAATGGAAGGGCTCCGGGGCCTAAAGTACTAAGTATACAACATCTATGTTGAACCTTACCCTAAGGGTCCAAGTACCTCATTATCATAAAACCTAACCATACTTACTATTCCCCAAATCCCAAGTACCTAAATATTGGGTACATGGACCCTTAGGGTAAACCCTAAACCCTAAACCCTAAACCCTAAGCCACTTCTCTCCCTCCACTGGGCTTTTGGGGCACTTGCAGAATGAGTGCGGGCTTGATGCAGACACGACAGAACGACCGTTACAGAGCCCCAGAGAACTCCATGATGAGGCCCTCCCTGAACCCTAAACACCCTCAAAGGCGATTTAGGGATGAACTCCCACTTCAACACCAGCAAGCTTATCCTTAGTAAGTATACAGGCTAGTCCTATAAGCCATGCAGTAACCCCAGTTGTCCCCATTATGAAACTACTTCCTAAGTGCCAACCCTAAATACTATATCACAATACAGCAGTTTCCATTTTCTTTTCCATTATTACTATGTCCAACCCAATCCCCCGACAGCAGCCCGAGGTAATATACACTCTAATATCAGCCCTGTAAACTACGCTATAATCACAGTTTCCATTTCAGTTTCCATTTTCTTGTCCATTTGATCCTCCATTATTGGGAGATGTTATCCCTCAAACCCCAAACCCTAACATTATACAGCGAAGCTGGGCACCAGAGAAAGCCGAAAAAGTTGGAGACGTATTCACCAGCTGCCTCAGCCTGTGCTTTGGAAATATCTTGTGATGGGCATATATTAAAAGGAAAATGGAAAAGAACATGGAAAAGAACATGGAAAAGAACATGGAGGCGACTATAATGGGCTATATAGGGTTTAGGGTTTTCAGTTTAGAGAGTAGGAGATTCTCTGAATAGGGGGTAGCCTTAGGGCCTCAAGGCAATTTCAGGATTGAATAGGGATTATGGGATCCTTATATAAGGACTATATGAGGACTTTTTGAGAAATAACCATATGAGGGTGTGTGCTCCAAAAAAAAGATCTTTTAAGGGGTTGTAAGAATGTCTAGGAGTCTTTAGGATTTCTAAGGACATCTATTTCTGAGTTCCATTTAATGAGGATTACGTAGTGTATCCAGATCCGTACTGTTGATAGAAAGCACCCTTCTTGACTCTGAATGCCCCAAAGCGAAGAATCATGCTACTATAGTCCCTCTGAAGTAGATAGAATATAGGGTTTAGGGTTATAGCCCCCCTTAGGTGGATATGAGGATCTTATTATAATATGCACAAGGCCCTCTTCTATCTACCTAAATGGACTATATTTTCATTTGGTAAGGCAGCTTCAGCCAGATCATGTGAGCTAGAGGCAGTTGAGTCAATAGGGTTTAGTGCCCTAAGGCTTATATGAGGCCCGAATGATATGGGCAATCCTCAAAGTAGTGCCCACCTAATCCCTACACCCTAAACCCTAGGGTATGATGGGGGTTTATTGGGATAATGGAAAAGAAAACGGAAGCTACTATATCAGACTAGGGTATATATAGCCCCTAAACCTTAACCCCTAAACCCTACACCCTAAACCCCTGATCTTTGAGGTGAATCTGACAAACCTCTTCGTATGGTTCCGCTGGGTACCCCGCATTAAGAAATTCCCAGACCACGTGAACGACAGTCAGGCACCGTTTCATTGGATTCATAGGATCTTAGGGTCATATAGTTCGTAGACATGGGATGTATGGATTTGCTTTTAATAAGGAAAAGATTCCTGCCTCTTCAATTCCTGCAATGAAGCCTGTGTCGACCCTTCGTACTCCCTTGTAATCTAGACATGTGATGATAGTTCATGCGGGTAGGGGTCAGAGTACATACTCCTCTCTCCATGCTTCGGGTCCTACTGGTTCTACAACTAGACAAGAAGGGCTAGCCGCCTCAATCGGCACTTTGCCACGCTTGATTGCAAACCGAAAAACGCTGTAAACTTGGATGTTCTAAGGATTTGGGTCCCAAGCTGGGGAATAAAAGTGGACTTCAAGCCCTACCTGAACCTCAAAGTATGTAGAATAATGGCCTTTTGGGCTATATTTAGGTACTTTGGGCTATTATCTTGCCTGCTTTTGGGGTTCGGGTACCGGCATGTATTGCAGACTAAAGTCATGGGTTCTCCATGCTACTGTCCGTATACAGACTCCGCCTTCCGTTCCGCCTTCCCTGGAATAAATACCGGATAACTAAAGCTAAGCAGGCGTAATTAAGGGGAACCAGGTGTAGTGTAGGGCGGGGTAGTAGGGGAACTCAGGAAAAAGTCACCTTTAGGGCGCAGGATCTGGTGTTTCAGGATATGATGAACTTGGATCCCTCCCCTAAACCCATGGTAAAGGCTTTGGGGTGAGGGTGTATTAGTTCTCCAACATTTCGCCCTACGTAAGGTAGAGATTGTTCATGTGACAATTTTTCCCTACCAGAAGATCGCGCCATCTCTACACTCGCAAACCTTCCTGAAGAACGCCGCCCCCAAACCTCAAACCAAGTACACCTGACACCCACCAACCACTTGTAAAGATCCCATCTCACATGAGAAGCCTGCACCGACATGGCCATGAGAAGGAACTTTATATGTATCTATGTATATATCTATATACTCTAATGTACCGCAGTTTGACGATTGGAACACTCAATGTTAGAGCGGGGGGTTGAATATATGGGAGGAGAGTGACAACATGCAGCAGGAACAGCAGTGTCTTTTGACAGTCGGACTCACATTCGTTGCTCGAAAACCATTTACCTCGTCCCCCATTACGCGAAACTTCCAAAGGTGAGCAAAGGAAAGAAAGAATGGTGAGTGCAGGAGCAGTAGAAGGATTGCACAGGGATTAATGTAGACCCATGATTAATAACCCCCCTATTAAAGCCCCCTAATAGTAGTAGTAGGATCCCGATTGAGGGGAGGGGGTTTATTAAGCAGGGGTCTACATTAAAGTACATAAAGCTCTGAGTCCATCCTGTACACAGAAACAAGCCCCGAAACAGCGGCCTTAGCAGGAAAACCAAGGAAGGGCACGAAGAAGAAGGCCTATAAGCCACATAATAACCCCCAGTTATCCCGTTCGTTAACTTACTTACTAAGCCCCCTCGACGGTCCAATTCTAAACCCCAAACTCGAAATAATACATGATAATACAGTAGTTTCCATTTTATTTTCCATGATTATTCAGTCCAACCCCAATCCCGCCTGCGACACTGCTATAGACCGTGCCCCGGCCTGGGATCAGCGTTCAGTGTTCAGGTTTGGTGGTTGCAGGGTTTGAGTGCAATAAGGGTAGGATAGGGTCCTAATAATGGGTTATAATGGGTACCATAGTATCCCCAAATAAAATACTACTCAGACTTGAAAGGGTTTAGAGTTTAGGGCTTGGGGTTCCATGCCCATTAGAGTATTGTGGAGGCCTAAATGTTTTCCAAGATCAGGTTGAGTTTTATTTGAGAGGGTTTAGGGTTTAGGGTTTAGGGTTTAGGGGTAGACCATATTTATAGAAGGAATCTACATAGGGCCATGACATCGGCAGTTATGTAGGCTTCTGCATGAGGACACTGATTGGCCTGGTCAGCCCAAAAGAACTCTTCTTCTACCAGAAATTGCAGGAACCATAAGGCCAGCAACATGTTGCCACTCGGGTCATGATTTAAGCCACGGGAGGCTTCAAGTGTCTTGGGATAAAGAGGGGCCCGGAATGCCCACATGGGGGGGTTGCCGTGAGTGGTTGGGGATGTTCTAAGCATTAGTGTAGGGATCCATTCCTCCATTCGCTACCAACAACGGGTAAGCTAAACAAGCCTACCTTCTGTGCTAGCCCTACTTGATCCACTACTAGATCCACAAGGCGTGCGCGACTACAAGTTCCAAGCTTTATGAACACTCAGCCCTGACGCCTCAAACCCTACCTACGCCATGGCAACATTGTACCGTGTTGGGGGATGCACCAACCCAACCCAGAAAACATACAGCAACAGAGCAACACAGCTAGAACACCAATCTTTTGCAGAACCCATGCACCAAGCCCTCCAGACGGCCTGGACCTAAATGTTCAATCCCCACCAAGACCTGGACCTTCCGCTGTAGGATCTGCTTGCCGAAGCCACAAGAAGAATCCAAACCAAAACCACCGAGACCCTTAACTCTGAATCTCAAAGCAAAGCCCTAAATCCAAAGCCCCAACACAGAAATCCTAAACCCTAAGCTGCAAAATCCTGAACCCCAACCGCCCCAACCCCTTACCTATATCTACACCAATCGTTGGCAAAACATGCCGGCTGCACGCAGTAGAGCCCGGCTATCAAATAGGACACGCCTCGCCCTTGGCGTTGGGATTGCTGCTTCTTGCCACCCAAACCCGAAACCCTAAACCCTGAAAATGCAAGAAATGTACCCTAACCCCTAGGTTCAAATCCTCAAAGTGCAAGAAGAATGCCCTGAACCCTAGTAGGTTCAAACCCAAGTGCAAGAAGAATGCCCCAGACCATAGGTTCAAGATGTAGCGGAACTTGTGGTTTCAAGGCCCCTCTTCTGTGCTCTAAATGCTCCCAAGGACATGAGTGGTTGAATCAGTGGATAAACTGGGTCAAAGTTGGGAACACAACATCAAACACACTTCTTGCGCTACATGCGCTTAACAGACCCCGCAGAATTCAACTCAAAAGGCTCTCCAATAATTCAATGAAGAGCTGTGGGCAGCTTTTTACTACGAGGATCCTGCCCCCTATGTGAGCTATAGTCTAAACTCCTAGTACCCCTAAATAAACCCTATAATGCTGCCCTATATAACTCCCTTTAAGGAGTTTAGACCCTGGAGCATGTGGGCCCCTGTAGCTGTATCAAGATGGGATACTTGGATCCAAGTATAACTGTTACTTACCAAACATCAGGGTACCCGTGATGCACCCCTAGTTCTTGGAAATCCATTTGGCAACAACGAGAAAAAGCGTACATCCAACATCTTAAAAATGGAGCCAGGGGTTGCGTCAATTTGGGGTTTAGGGTTTAGGCTCGGCTTTAGGTACTTACCTCGGGTAAGGGTTCAAGGATACATAGATGTGGTCAGGATAACAGAGAACCAAATGGAAAAGTATGGACAATGAAATGTAATCTAGCGTTGTATAGGGCTTATATAGGGATATATCGGAGAATGGGAAAGAACATGTTTCCAGAGAATAAATAAGGACTACCCTAAGGATCCACTCCTTCATTCCTGAACCAGGCAGAGGTAAGTGTAAGATGGGAAAGATAGGAACATGTAACCTTACTTCGCTTAGGCCGCCCAGTCACTCATGGTGACTATGAGGGATACAGTCTGGTAGTTGTATCACGCGCGGGTGTGAGGATTAGTGGTAAGCTTAAGATAGCATAGGACATTAGCTTGCTCTAACTAGGTTTTTCGCGACCTAGTTGTTGTCAGAGAGACCTTCCAGGTTTCAATGGGAAGGAATCCAAAACCCTAAGCCCTAAAACCTGAAACCTCAACCCCAAAACACAAATCCTAAAGCTGAAATCCGAGGCCCTTAACTCTGAACCTTAAGACTTCAATCCCAAACCCTAAACCCTAAAAGCACTGAATCCTTAACCTGACGTCCTGGACCCTTGTCTGGGTTGCCAGCCAAGTCTTTTCAGAACGAAGCCACAGTTCTCCTTCACTGGCGCTTTACTTGGAGGGTCAGGGGGACTGAATAATTAGGTTAGTCATGGAAAAGGAAACGGATACTACTCTAGTATTGAGGGCTTACGTTTTGGGTCAGGGGGACTTAATAAGTAGGTTAAGAATGGAAAAGAAAATGGAAACTACTATCTATGTTTTTAACCCCTCGGACTTAAGCCTGCATGGAAACTATATAAGATTTAGGGGTTAGGGTTTAGGGTCCGGCGGGATCATCGCAAACCTTCCCATATGATGGTAGCCCTGCTCACTTCTCCGGACGCCCTTGAGGACAAGTAAGCAGTGTGCAGGACTTGTGAGTAGGTGTTTTTGGTGGTTGAACCTAGTAAGATAATATTCCTTATATAAAATACTGTACCCAAAAGGAGGATATAATCTTACTCTATATTGGGTACCATAGAATCCCCAAATAAAGTACTACTCTTGTGGCAAAGAGGGGAGCTCCTATCAAGTTTGCCCTTTGTTCCTTACGTGGGTCTTCTAGCTTCATAGTATACTTGGAGGGTCAGGGGGACTTAGTAAGTAGGTTAATAACCCCTATAAGCCATATCATAACCCCAATTATCCCCTATCATTAACCTGGTTACTAAGTCCCCCCGGCCCTCCAAGTAGACCCAAAGGGCCGCTCTGAGGCTTGCCTAGAGAAGCATTGTCTGCTCTTCTTCGTGATTCCTTGGTAACAATAGTATAATGGAAAAGAAAGTGGAAACTACTATATCTTTGTCTCGTCTAATGTGACATATATTTATTGTGGGTTCTCTACGTGGCACTTAGGACCCCTACTAAGGGTTAACCCTTAGGTACCTATAGCAGGAATATGAGGGAATCCCAAAGGCTTAAGGGTCTAAGGTCCAAGCTAAATCCCAAGGAGTTCCTAAACCCTAAACCCTAAACCCTTAACCATTTTGGAAGCTCCAGGTGCCGGGCATCTGGTACGAATACATGTCCAGGTGCCACCGAATCTCAAGCTTACTCACTGCACTTTTGCGGCCACCCCATACCCTATAGTCCCCCTTAAGTAGATAGAATATAGGGTATATATGGGGATCTTATTATAATCTACCCAAAGCCATACTCATCTACTTAAGGGGGACTATGAACCCTAAACCGCTTCCTTGGTTGATATTCGGATTCAGGCTTGTTGGGCTATCTAGAGAGGGTTCCAGGGTTGGGAAGTTTCACCCCCCAAACCCTATAGTCCCCCGGAAGTAGATGGAACATGGGTATATGGGGATGTCATTACAATATATCCAAAGGTATATTCTATCTAACTATAAACCCTAAGAATTCTTAGACCTGTGCAGTTGGCTAGCTCCCAGTGCCTCATCTGGTACAACTTTGCTTTGGCGCAGTTTAGGGTTTAAGGGTTTGAGTTTTAGCCTCTTCCAGATACATTGGGGTCGATGGAAATGCATAATTTCTACAGGGCCTTGGGCTCAACAAACAAAACAGACAACTGTAAACATGCTGATTGCTTTTGGATGCAAAGAGGACCTTGAACAACAAGACTTGGGAGTTTCCAAGAAAATTGCGGGGCACCTTCCTTGGGGTCCCTATGATAATAAAAACAATATTCTTGATGACATAGTATTGTGGGGTCTATATTGAGGTCCCCTGTTTATGGAAACTACCGCTTTCAAACACATGACAAACAAGCTAAGAACCTAAAGCGTCAAGCGCGACCACTTAGTTGGTTATGAGCGCCTGGTTATGAAGGCACCGAGTGCAGGCAGGCACCACAACCCTAAACTGAGCTGCTACTCCGACCTTAACTTAAGTTACCATGATATGGAAACGCAATAAATGACAGGGGATCTGCGTAATAATAGCTTGCATCCAATTCCTTAACGGCAACCCAGGAAATCCGAAACCCAGAGCATAGCTTCAAGGCCTGTATGATGTCGGAGTATCTGTAGAAGGCCCCTGTCCTTGGCCCAGCAAGACTGGTAGACACGTCATCTGAAAATGGTTAGACTGGCCCCGCTACCTTTGATAGGCCTAGTATCCTGGGATTTAGCAGGCGTCCTCAGCTTTAGTGAAAGAAAGCGCCTCGCTCTAGCGACGAAAACCCTCAACACCAAATTGCACGCTTCTACGAATGTATGGTGGCACTATGTTGGAAACATTTATTGCCAGGGGAGGGGGATACTAAAATGCCGAACCGCTCGTGATCCTACTCATGCAAAGTCATGCCAAGCATTTCGCACCTATACAGAATTAGGGCATCATGTACGTTAGGTGAGCACCCCCTCACTGATAGTGACCACGCGAGTTGATGGCAATGAGGCTTGAGTTCCAAATATTCATTCCTAGTATACATACTACTTTAAAGCTATTAACGCGCAGAGCGCTTGGGTCCTTCTTTCCCCGGCGGCCCTGGGGTGTTCAGTTTTCCCCAACAACTTTTTGCAAGCACACGCCCTCCGGGCAGCATTTCCAAGTACGTATTCTGAAAATCCTGAGCTTCTGGTCCGTGCATCCCCATGTTGACGTTGCAAAGTTGAGTGATTCCTGGTTTAGGTCTTAGCGCTCTGGGCTCCCAACCCCTAAAGCCTAAAGCCGAAAGCCCTGAACTCCAAGCCCCTCGACACTTCAGACCCAAGTTCCACGCCCGACACTCTTCCGATACCAAGAACAACCCGCCCTTACCCTCCCAAGCTCTACTCTAACCTTTTAGCCCTTAACCTCCAGCCCTAAACCCTGAAACTCATCAACTGCTACAGCTTCCTAAGCCCATGAACCATTAGGCCCTGAACTCCTAAGCCCAGACCCATAACCGAAAATTCCCTAACCCCAAACTCCAAACTCACTGAAAGTCGTCTAAGAGATTGCCGAAGAGCTCTCCCTGCAGACATAGGAGGCCTAGCCCAACCAACACCCCGCCACGGGTGAGGCCTTGCGGTTTAGGGTTTAGGGTTTAGGGTTGATGATGGCAGTGTAAATGTTACATGGAGGGGTCAGGCGGATTGGGGTTGGACTTAGTAGTAATGGAAGAGAACATGGATACTACTTCATTATTTCGGGGTTAGGGTTGGAGGCTCAGGGAAACTTAGCAAGCAGGTTAATAATGGGTATAGCTGGGGATATTATGTGGCTTATGGAGGTTATTACGCCACTTACGAAGTCCCCCAGAGCCTCCAAGTAGGATCTAGAGTTTTGAGCTTTTATGGCCTGGCTTTTGAGATCCACGCTAGGCTTTTAGGGTTCAACGCTTGAGATTAAGGGGCTATTGCTGGGCTTCTATGGCTTGGGCTTGGGATCTAGGAGTTGGGGTTCCACGTTCATGTTCCTTAACCTGGGCCCTGCGCCCCTAAACCCTAAGCCCATGTTGTGTGCGGTTCTGCGGGTCGGAAATTCAACTTCCTTTGAAACCCTTTTTTTTTTTGGGAGGGGGGTCGGGCGGAGACGTGTCTAGAAATTAGGGATACCTTTTCGGGGTCCCTATGATTGTTCTTTTGGGGTCTATATTGGGGTTCACCTATAGGCAAACTAGCTTTTCGGGTCTAGACATTTGGGCTGTAGATTGGGAACTGCCCCCCTTCAGTAACGATCTGTAAGAATGTGAATATTAAGGACTATATACAATAAGATGTACTCATAATGTAACTGTTACTGGTTGGGGGCCAGTACCCAAGTTGCAGACCTTAGGGCTGGAATTTAGGATCTGGGCTTTGGGTGCCTGCATAGAACTCTTCTGATGCGGCCCATTCAACCATCATGGGTCAAAGCTCCTCTTACCCAAGGTCCTTCCTCTCGAAGGTTAACCTCCGTACATGAACACGACGAAGCCATTCGCGCGGAAATGGCGCAACAAAACCTGTAATGAATCGAATAGATTCATATGACTCCTTCTATTTTCCCAGGCATGATAATTGAATCTTTGTATCTCCACAAAAACGCAAAGAACAGATGGGCACACAGAGAAAAAAAAAACACGCCCTAATACCTGGACCCCAAGCCATAAGCCCCATGCAAGCCCAGCACCCTGAGCCCTAAAGCCTCCCGGTCCCTACACTGGAGTCCCCTGGGCCCATGGAGGAGTTCCCTAAACCCTAAACCTCTAAACCCTAAACCCCTAACCCTAGACCCCTAAACCCTAAACCCTTAAGCCCTAAACCCCTAAGTTATACCTGGGCTTCGGGCCATGTAGGAGGGAGGCCGAGAACTCTTCCATGAAGCCCATGAAGCCCAGTACGGGTAGAGCCTCAGCTGCAAAGTTTAGCGCTCGTAGGGATGGCTCCCCCCCAAGATTTTGGGCCTAAATGAGCCCAACAGGTCCTATGGCTTTGTAGCGCCTAAGGTACTTTTTCATGTTTTACCTGCGGGATCGGGTGCCTTTGGGAGATAGATCAGGGCTCAACAGCACCTGCGGACATCCTTGCTACCCCGCTATCCACTATCAGAGCCTGCTCCTCATCATGATTATTTTCATTGGGTTTTATAGGGGAGTGGAAAAGAAACTGGAGACTATTGTATTGCGCTATAGGGATTTCATATACGGTTACATAGGGCTTGTAAAGGGGAATTGAAAAGAAAATCCTGTATTCTGCAGTTCCCACAGAACTTGCTTTCTTTTAAGGCATGCCGAAAAGGCTTTTTTCAGGGTCTACCATAAGCCCTAAGCCGTTTTGAGGTACACAGACCAGGAGGATGCAAATGGCACCCAATAGGCGAAGGGTTTTTTTTGTGGGTACCCTAAGTTTTGGTCGTATCATCATGAGTTTAGGACTCAATTACGTAGGCCTGACTTAACAGAAAACCTTGCTCAGTCTTTTCGCCCTCATCCTGACTCTGAAGTCTGCAGCCCACTGGCAGGGCTCGCAGAGTCGAGACCTGCTGCTTAGGAGTCCTTCTACTCTGCGAAAAAATGAAAAGGACCCGAATTCTGAAAACTACGGTAAGTGTTCAGGGTATCTAGGGGGAAGGACAAAGTTGTTTGGGCCACAGGTCCTGATCATGAATCTTCACAAGAAAGCCGAGCGGAAGGGATTGTCAATGGCCTATCCTAGCACTAACCCCTCTCCATTTGGTGGCTTCTTTCCCGGGGCCCTCTGTTTATGAAAACTCCCAGGTTAGAACATTGTCATTCAGTCCTAGACCCAACACCCTACACCTCTAACCTCTTCTTAATAATGTCAGTCGTAAGAACCCGAAACCCGAAGCCCTACTGAGAGAGATGCGCATGCACTGACAGTGCCGCTCAGGGATGCGACGTCCTCTCAGGGAGAAGTCTGCCAATTCTGGAGCTTTCGAAGGTTGGAAGTACGGGCCCTTGAGCTTTTTTGGGGGAATTCTAGGGACCCTTAAGGGTACGTACCTATAAGGTATATAGTAGGCATAATATGAGGATCCCAGGGTTCAGGGCACATACTAGGGGCCCATGGTTTCAACCTGATAAGTTTGGGGTTAAAAGTTTGCCTTGACCCTCCAATGCATTTTTTTTGTACAGCGTTTTGGGTACGCTCCTCGTTAGGATCCACAAAAACGTACGACAGTCCAGGGTTTAGGGTTAAGGGGTACTCAAAACTCCAAACAACCATGCCTGCAAATGAGGCCTCGGATAGGAGACCTGGATGTGATGGCCTGCGACCTAAACGGGGTTTCCAAAAATTAACGGAACCATTTTGTGATCTAGAAAGTATTTTGGGCTCTTCATTGAGGTCCCCTATTCATGAAAACTACCAAACCTTTCCAACTATGCCAACTGCTTCTGGGCGACGGTAGAGTACTATCTCTGTTGGATTAGGCCTTAACGCAGTACTGCTGTTGATGGACAGTCCTGCATGACCCCATGTGCCTACACCCACCATAACTTATGGTCATCAAATTTAGCTGGTCTAGAATGTAGAAGGACCCTCATATAATTATCATTATCCCCGGTGGCCACTACACGAGGGTGGGAGCCCAATCTGACACATCTCCAGACTACGGCCGAAGGCCTGCAAAAACCCTGCAGGGCATGCACACGTCATTCTGAAATGCACGCGCCTGTCCCCAGTATATACGGGTGATAGACGGATATATGGAAAAGAACAAGGAAACTATGATATTATAGGGTATATATACGTGTTATATAGGGTTAATGGAAAAGAAACATCTAAGCCGAGCAATGTCGAATCCAAAGCCTACCCTAATCCCAAACACTACCGAAAACCGTCAAAGCCCTTTACCCCTAAACCTTTAAATCCTAAACCCTAAACCCTTAAATCCTCAACACTTAACCCTAAATCCT
>CAJNIZ010014136.1:25290-66469 GCA_905231905.1 Symbiodinium pilosum
AAATTGCATAGGGTTCAGGTCCGGAGTTTTGAGCGAGTTTTTGTTTTTATTGTTGGCTCTGTTTGATTTTTCCGGCCTGGCTGGGCTAGGCTTCTTGCCAATTCGAGCTTTTTGGTGCTTTTGTTTCGCGGTTGCGGGGGCTGGAACAAGCTGGGTGAACCTTTTCAGGAGCTATATACCTACACCCTCCTCCTACCCTCTATTAGGGCCTAAGTACCCACTATTTGGGGCCATATATCCCCAATTAAGGGCACTAGGAAGGTCCTGGTAGGGCTCAAGGTTCCTGTCTCCTGCCCACCGGCCATCCTTTCTTTTCATACGCCATGATAGAAGGGATAGCCGGCGAAAGGGAGCTTCTCTTTTAGCTTTTGCTGGATAGCCCATTTTCCCTTTAATTTGGATGGCCGGTGAAAGACCTATCTTGCCCTCTGGAAATTACCTTCCGAAAGGATGGCCGGTGAGAGGAGATTGGCTCCAAGAGCCCAAAACTTTTTTCAGGCCAGACGGAGTTTTGACGGATTTTTTTGGGATTTGGCTCAAAACAGTGGCCTTTGAAGCCTTTTTGCAAGCCTGCCTTGCAAATTTCGCTCAAAACAAGGATCTTTTTGGCGCTATTTCGCTCAAAACAAAGGTTTTTGGTGCCATTGGGGTGCCATGCTGAATGTTTTTGCCTTCCATTTTGGCGTTTTGCTTGGGCCATTTTGAGCCTTTCTCATGCCAAGTTGAATCTTCTTGGCGCCATTTCGGACATTTTGCTGAAAACAAATGCTTTTGAGTGCCTCGTGAGCCGTTTAAGCCATTTCGGACATTGTTGATCTCCAGCCAATTAAATTTTGTTGCAGCCATTTGGGTCTTTTGGGTGTCGTTTTCGTCTTTGGATGCCGTTTGTTTTCGCCTTTTGGAGGCCGTTGGTTTTGGGTGCTTGAAAATCAAAATGTATTGCTTAAAGGCACAAAGTGGCTCCACGGGCTTCAAAAGCCGAAATTTGCTCAAAACAACTCAAATGGACTTCCTTTACTGAATGTTTGTTGCTGAGAAATCTTCGAAATGGGCGGGCGGGTATACAATTTCTATTTATCCTGGCTTGAGGGTTTAGGGTAGGGTTTGTGTAGAGTTCAAGGTATAGGGTTTAAGGTTTACAAGGGTCTAGGGTAGGGCGAAAGGGGCTATAGAAATATTTGGGTTCACAGGGATCAAGGGGTTTGTCTTAAGGGTCCAAATACCCAAATATTGGGGCTTCAGATCTCAAACACTATAAAACAAGTACAAAATAATCATATACTTACCCAAAACCTGTACTATAATTACTCTTACCCAATGCCCGTGTACCTAATTATTGGGTACCTGGACCCTTAGGGAAATTTATAGCTTAAGGCTGAGCCTCATTTTTGCGGGGACTCCATCGTTGGATCCTTTTGGGTACCAGGGCCGCGGCTGGCAGCCGGGCCTACGCATCCTCCGCTTTTCGATCTCTCGAACTTCGCCTTGCTCGAGCCTTTATGAATTTGGAATTTCCGTACATCCCTCGGCTTCAAGGTTTTACGCATATCGTGAGATGTTCGACGATGTTCCTCCGTTTCTTTGCCCAGGAAATTTCCTTATAATTGCTCTGAAGCCTAAGCCAAATGGCCCAAGACCTTGCTTCATGTAGCCAACTCCTCAATTTCCCTATACCCAGACCCTCCTGTGTAGCTCCTTTTTGGGTAACATATAATAATCCCTTACCAAAAACCATAACAAACCCAAAAGGGAACTACATTGGAGCTCTTGGGTATGCCTGTAAGCCCTAAAACTGTTTTCGTGGAGTCGATCTTTATCCCCCGCATGGTTAAGGGCTTGGGGACTAAGTTAGGGTTGGCTCAACCCAGTTCATTTTGTTGGTGTTGCTGCGACACTGTGACAGTACTTCATCTGAAAAGGTCATGCATTCTGCCTAAACCCCACGTACTAGATTATTGTTAAGCCCCGGCACACCCCCAACATTACATTATTGCCCGCACCAGCCCGCGTATATTTCGCAGGCTGTTTAGTATGAGTATGGAGCGATTAGGTACATTGGACGGTTGGGCCCCCTAGATGGAGCTCACTTGTCTGGCAATTGGTAGCTGTTTCACGTAGATCTGAGATGACGATGTAACCCCAAGCGATCCCCCTCTGCCCCAAGCGCTCCCCCGATACTTCATATGGGGGGGGGTTTCAGAGAACTGGTGCCCTTTTCAGGGAGCCATACCATTAATATACAACGGCCCGTATTGGCCCTAAGAGCCCTGAACAACACAAAGCCCTAAATCCTCAACAACCCCTAACCCAAAAAACTCAACCAAAAAATCAACTCCTGAACCCTTAGCACTTAAACACAAGTACTTAACCAACAACAAAAGCTCAGCCCTACAACCTGGCATTCACTCGTCCATCAGGGCACAGGGTCTGCCAAGCTCAGATTGCTGCTGGCTCGCTCCGCCAGCAGGTAATACCTTTGCTCTCTACAAATGGTTTTATAAGGACATAAAGAAGGAGACATAGACATATCTCTCTATGTATATACACTCATACTTCTAGATCTATAAAGGTATACGTTGTTTTGCTTCCGGCCTTGTCTCTGCGGGTCTGGAGGTCTAAAACTATGAGCTTGGGGTCCTATGGGGCTTGGGGGTTAAGGCTTGAAGCTTAGCAACACCTGGACCCCGAAAGTTGGTAAACATATAGCCCACAACCCCTAAAAATAGCCCAAAAGGCCATTAATCTGCATACTTTTGGGGTCCAGGTAAGCACTGAATCCTAAACCCTGAAATGGCACAAGTCATCAGCTACGGGTTTCAGGGTTGCACCCACCCACTCACCCCGCTTCAGGGCACCCGCCCACTGCACGACCCAACCTTCTGGGGACGCATTCCCACCTGAACCCAAAGAGGATGTAGCAAACTGGCCCTTTTGGCTGCTTTGTGGGGTTTGGGGGTATCTATTTTACCTACTTCGGGGGTCAAGGTACTAGCATGTAACTGAGATGTGAACCTATGCTCAGAAGGGGATGGACAGTACGCTGATATATACACTTTTCTCGCCCAAGAAAGGGGTGTCTTTCACGACTCCTTGAGGGAAATATGACCACATGACTACAAACTCTACAGACGGAGGAACTCAAGCTGGTGCTCGAAAAGACCTGACTGCTACCACAGGGCTTCAAGCCCTATTTTGGGGATCTGTCATACCAAAATTGAGGTCCAATTTTGGTAACCCTTAATATTAGGTGCCGTAATATCATCTACAAGCAAAAAGGGGCCCATAATTTTGAGAACGACCCATATGATGCGGCATATACACATGAGCAGGTGCAGCTAGTCATGAAAGGATCGACCAGGTGGTTGATGCGCCAATTGGACCCATTGCATACTTCGGGCTGAAGGCATTGAACTTGGGTTCGCTCTGCTTCAAAACGCGGCTATCATTCATTGACTTCACGGCCTTCTGGACATGAATTCTACTGCCCAACTTCATTCCAAAACCCCACCTACATGGGGTAGTAGCTTGCACAACAAAGGGTTTAGGGTTTAGGGTCTGGGATATAGACCCTAAACCCTAAACCCTTATAGTTTCTGATTAATAATTTCCAAGACTTAGCCGACACGCTGAAACCTCCCTCTAGGACTCTCATCCTTGACTGAGGGGTTCGTGTAGCTACAAAAGAGAGCCTAAGCTCCTGAAAGGGGGTTGATATAGGGGATTATGTAGGGGACTATTATAGGGGTTAGACAGGGGGAGACTCGGAGTTTAGACCCTAAACCCTAAACTCTATAGGGGGTTATGAAGGGGGGACTAGGAGTTTAGACTATGGCTTACATAGCAAAAAATTGGGCCCAAAGCAGTTGCATGGAACTCCTCTGGGACGGAAGTACGTGGTCTCAGGGTTTATATACTATGTACCTATATCGACCCCTTGGGCAACATACACTGTAAAAGATTTGCCCAACTCAATATTCTTGGAAGCATTGGTACTTGATATCTACCTGGAACAAATAAACAGGTAAAATAACAGCCCAAAAGGACATTATTCTATATTGTTGGGGTTCAGGTACGATTGGGTTAAACAGGGTCGTGCAATGCCAAGGCACCGAGTACGGTGATTTGGCGTGCTGAAACCTGTGCTCGGACAAATGCTGGCGCTATTGTGCACAAGAACAGAGCAAGTCAAACACACTCAGAAGTACCCAAACCCTTCGAGTAAAGAAAATTACCCACCAACCCGCTACATCTCCCATTCTGGAAAACATTTGGTAATATAGGGTTCCATAAATCGGGCAGCGTACAATACCCAAACGACCGTAACATATGTGAAGGTTTGAAGGGAAGTATGGGCGCTCTGTTTACAGGATTGAATGTGTGGTAGTTGGAGAACCTCCCGCATGCTTAAGGCCTTCCGTAAACACCGACACACATTCAAAATGATGCTTTTCCGACCAGCTTTACTTCAGGAAGACGACTACCCAACGCAAACCACAATGGTTGGGCACCCTGTTGCTACATGTTGAAACAGTTCGCCTCCACAAAACCCTCCTTTGCGGAATTCAGCTTACAACAATGTTAGGAACCTTTGGACTGATAAGTGCATATCCCTTACCTAACAAGGTTTTGGAAATCTTGCGTGGTCAGAACATTAGCGTGGGATGCTTCTATAGTCTATAACTATGCACGTATTCGTCAATACAATTGATACTACAAATCCTGCGTGGCCTAAATCCCCTGAATCCCAGGAATGATAGGAAGTTAGTAAACTAACGCGGCGCAAAACTTGAGCAACAATATTTACACTATCTCAACGAGGCCGGAGGCCATTCAAAGGCCTGACAAAGCCCAGGGGTAAGTAAAGCTTCTGTCTGACGGACTTTTCAAGTGAATAGCGTCTTTTTGGCCGTTGAACCTAGTCAGGTTATCTTCTTCTTGTAAGAATACCATACCCCCGAAGGGAGCATAATACAATCTTACTGTATATTGGGGACTATACTGCCCCCAAAACATGTACTACTCAAGTGGGTAGCTTCCCAGTAGGCCTTACATAGCTCTTACATACCTTCCGCTCACCCCACGTAAGCCTAGGCCTAAAATGATAAGCGCTGGGGTGCCCACCCAGACATGTAACCCACATTTTCGACACTTAAGGGCTTTAAATCCACAAATCGCATGTGCCAAGGCTGGACGTTCCTCATAAACTCGCAAGTAGAGGAGAAGTTTGCTTCAAACTTGTTCAAGTTTGCGCGCCCGCGCCCTTCCGCTCACCCCCCTGAAGAATGCACAGCAGTCCCTACGCCGCTAATCCTGTAGCAACTGCAAACTCTCCACCCTCAATTCAAGAAACCTCTCCCCTACCTCAGGCTCCGAACCAACGCTACTCCCCACGCGAATCTCCCTTACATATACTGAAACACTCTTCAAGAGTCATCCGTTTCCAGAGCATCCATGCCCAAAGCATTTCAGGTAATGTTCATGTTCGGGAGCATCCGATCACCAGAGCATCCATGCCCAAACCATAATAACTCTCATGATCGAGAGCATCCGATTACAGAGCATCTATGCCAAACCCATGCTAATATGCAATTTCGTTCTGCTAAACAGGGACCTTCTGACACCCTGTCAGTCTTTGACGTCTTTGACCATCTAGATAGTATCCTGAATCTCAGCGTCACTGTTCCGACCAGCGAGTTAATCTAATTTCTATTGCGCGCTTCTTTAAGGAAAAAACACGCGGGAGCACTTTCCATCAGTTCCACTGCAAATCTCAAAAATGCAGCATAACCTGCATGTTGACACTTCCTTGAACCTGACCAGGCGGCATGTTTCAAAACGCTGGGCGCCTGGTCCTCGCTGCGCGAACTATCTAGATGGTCTCTACAGTGTTCTTGGGGTCAAGACAATGCGGCCTTCAGCGGAAATGGCTATGAGCAAGAACTACCCTAAGATCCAAATTCCACTAAACCCTAATCCTGCCAAGCAACTGCTCAAGTCCAGAATGATCTCTCGATCCTTAAATCCAGCCTTGCCAGCGCTCAGTTGAGGACGTGCGTTTAGGGTTGAGGGCCTTGGGTCTAGGGTTCAGGCTTGAGAATGTTTAGGGTTTAGGGTTCGGGGTTTAGGGCTTAGGGCTTACCTGAAGGTTTAGGCTGGGATGAGATTTTGGGAGTCCATGCTAAGGCTTTTGGTTATATTGAGGTTTTGGGTTTAGAGTTTACAGTCTTCGTGAAACCTGCAAGGCTGAACGAGGTTTATCTGGATGTTCTTGGGCCCAAATCGAATACGTTGGCTCCACCAGCCACATGCGCTCTTCTTGCAGGCCCGACCCACCGCCTGAGACAGCACCATGTGGAGCTGCAGGACTTTGCTCTCTTCCACAATCAGAACTGCATCTAAATCCTCAAAGCCCTCGACCCGTTCGCTGAAAAAATCACGCCCCTACCCTGGACACAGATCCTATGAAGCTTGCCATGGAGTTTGCCCCAGCTCGCCTTGCGCACGATGGCACGTCAGGGGCTTTGCCTGAACTCCCAAAGTAAGTAAAACAACAGCCCCAAAACCTCTAAAAACAGACCCAAGGCCCATTACTCTACATACTTTAGGGGTTCAGGTAAAGATGTTAGGGTCTGTCCCAGGTTTTGTGTTCAGGGCTTTCTAGCACTTGTTGCCAGAAAGGCATCCAAAGGTGCGCCTATCATTCTTGGGAGACCCAACCCTGAGAGCGCTTGTGATGAGTGAAATAGTGGGGTTCCAGGTACTTAAAGGTTTACCTAAACCCCAAAAGTATGTAGAATAATAGCCCTAAACCCATAATAATAGCCATAAAGGCCATTATTTTACATACTTTTGGGGTTCAGGTAGGGTTCAGGGTTTAAAGATTCAGATGATGGATTTTTGGGGACCTAAACCTCCATCATTGAAAAACCTTGGACCCTGACAAGAGCTATAGAACTATCTTGCTTAAGTACTTGGAACCCTAAGCTCTAAACCCTAAACCCTAAAAGTATGCAAAACAATGACCCTAAACTCATAATGCTGTTGATCAATGAAATCTTGCACCACCTGAAGTCCCTAAAGTCCTAGGAATTACAGTAGTTTAGGGCCCCTAGGTGGCGCAAGATGTCATCCATCAACAGTAACAGCCATAAAGGCCATTATTTCACATACTTCTGGGGTTCAGGTAAACCCTAAAAATTAAAGGGAGCTCTAAGCCCTAAATTACCCTAAACCATAAACCCTAAGCTCTAAACCCTAAAATTTCAAGGGTAGTAGAAGGAGTCTTTTGACACAGTGGTTGGGGCCTTCTGCAGCGCTAAGCGCCACTTGGCGCAAGCATCGCTGCCATAGAAGCCTTTCACCTAAGAAGTATGCTGGCATGTGTACCCTAAGGGTCCAAGGACCCAAATAATAGGGTCCCTTTAAAGGGGGTATATAGGGATATATGGAGACTATATAAAAGTCCAAGGACCCAAATAATAGGGTCCCTTTAAAGGGGGTATATAGGGATATATGGAGACTATATAAGGGTCCAAGGACCCAAATAATAGGGTTGCAGAGCCCAAATACTATAATATTGATTGTATTTGGGCCCTAAAGTCCTATTATTTGGGTCTTTGGACCCTTAGGGGTATACATGGGCTATAATATCATAGGGTCTAGGGTTAGGGTAAACAAGTATGCTGGCATGTGTATACATGAGCTTTTGGGGTTTAGGGTTAAGGGGTTTGGGGGGGCGTTGGGGTTTAGGGGTTTTGTCTAAACTCCAAGTATCTAGTCCTTGAATTCCCAAGGTTTCAGGCACTGGGTCATGCAGGATTTGGACATCAACCCTAAACCCTACAAATCATACACCCCCTCAAATCCTAACACCGAAGCCCCACAAACCCGAAAGTCTATACCCTACAAACCCTGACCCTCAGCCTACGCATTCCCATTCTCCAAACCGTCCGAAGCACATTCTCCAGGGCAATCCATTGCGGTGGGTGCCGCAGTAGAGGAACCAACTTGCAAAGATGATCCTCAGTTTTTAGGCACGTATTTTGCCTACTTGTAGGGAGCGAGTAACTTGTTTACAATTACCTGGACCCCAAATGCAGGTAAAATCATAGCCCAAATCCCTAACTATAGCCAAAAAGCCATTGTTCTACATACTTGTGGAGTCCAGGTAAAGGTTTGGGCTTTGGCCTTGGGAGGTAAATCCAAGTTTTTCAGTCCTAGACCCTAGGGAACCCGTCTATTTTAAGGGTTTAGGGTTTAGGGTCTTTGTTGAATTTAGAATATGTGGGTCGAAGTTTAGATGAGAAATAATAGAATTTCGAAATCATGGCATTTAGGTTTGGAGCTGAGGAACCGCAACAACACAGAGAAGATGTATGTATTTGGGAGCACTGGAGGGTTGCATTCGGTACCGAGGTAAAGAGATTTAGGGTTCAGGGCTCAGCCGCGACATGACCTGGGCACAGTTTAGGCTCGGTCTTAGCCCGTGAGAATTGGGATTTAAAGCTCCTGATCTGAACGTAGAGGCAGGCAGACACAGGAAACAACTTTTCGAGAGGCATCCGGGTAGCGAGGAAAGTGCCCAAATGATGGACAGATTGCAACCTAAAAGCCCGCTCTTTTACGTACTGATTCTTAGTAGGTAATAAGGAAATATAATCCCTACATACTCCTCCCTCATTGCCTGCTAACACCCAGGAAGTTGAAGCTCGAGGGTCGAGCGCGGCGCAGCGCTTATCGCCAAGATCTCGCTGCTTGGCCTTTCACTGAAGGGTAGCGGCTGACCCTTGGGTCCTGCCCTCACCCCTTAACAGTCGATATGAGCTAATGTCTAAACTCCTAGTATCCCCCTTAATATCCCCTGTAGTAGTCCCCTATATAATCCCCTATATAACCNCCCTTGAAGGAGTTTAGACTATAGCTCATATGAGGGGTCATATTATGGGTTACATTTAAGTATATTATGACTATTATCCAACTGTTAACTAGAAGCAAGGTGGGGGGGTCCTCCTAACGTAGTGGCCGATCCCAGAATGCCGTCCCTAGGGTTAGGGTTCAGGGTTTAGGGATCAGGGGTTTGGGGGGGTTTAGGGTTTGCTTGGTTTAGAATCTATGGTAGCATATTGGAAAATAAAATGGCAAAGTGAAAATGACATGGAAACAGGGGTCATCTGGGAGCTTATAAGGATTATGTACTGCAGGGGCCTAGATAATGATCAACAACATGTTGATAACTGTTTGATGCACCCTATACCTAGATGGTTATACGGGGAATCAAGGACCAGCATATTGGTAACTTTTTAATCGTGGGAACAAAATACAGTACAATTTATGATAGGTTATATTAGCTCTTATAGCCCAGAACAGGAATAGGATTTATTGGGATAGTCTATTGTAATACAATAGATTATCCCAAGGCCTCCTATTCCTGTTCTGAAACATAAGAGCTAATATGCTCTAAACATTTGGTTGATTTAGGCCCTTACAGTGGACGGTTTATTGGGGGAAGCGCAAAGAGGGCCTATACATTTTCACGGGTACTTTGAAAAAGTAGGGTCCAATTCTGGTACCCCTGTATATTAGGTGCCATAAGATATTCTACAACCAAAACGAGCCCCCAATTTTGAAAACAACCCTCGTGCTGCACCCCTTCTGAATTTAACATGGAATTTGATGGCATGCAGTGGCCTCCCAAAACTAGCACAGAAAGCGCTGTAAAAGACCCTGCCTCAAAGGACAGGCCTATAGCAAACTGCTTGGAACCCCGAACCCAGAACACTGAAGGCGGACAACTCTGGTTTAGGGTTTAGGTTGCGTCCTGCCCTGCCCCCACCCCGTAATATACAGGGTATATATGTATATATACTTACATGTCTTAAATGATATCCATCTGTTACAGTGGGGGCAGTACCCAAGGTGTAGGGTTTAGCTCCAAAAGGTTGACCTGCTTGGACGTCAACACGCTTTCAAGAGCCCATTGATAATTAGGTTTATGGCCTTTAAGGTTTAGACCCCTCCATCTTTCATCTGAACTTCAAAAGCCCTCAAACTGACTCACCCTGACAACATTAACGTTAACCCCTACACCCTAAACCAAATCCCAAACGCCAAAACTGTGAACCACATTGATGCACCTCACGTGTGGTGGAGAAAGGCTGGCATGGAGGAGACATCAACCAAACCTGGTTCAGGATTATAGAGCGCAGGTCAGGATGTAGGGTTTGAGACTTGCGGTTCAGGGGGTTTACCTCGACCTCCAGAAGACCTATAGTGATAGCCCGAACCTCAAAATTATAGGTGCATTGGCCATGACTAAGGGTATTTGGGCAGTCTCGGTGGTTCTGCACGTTAAGGCTTCATAGACTTGCCACTGAATGCGAAAGCTGTGGCCGACGTTCTGTGCTGTTCTTTCGAGGCGTTCCCTAAACCCTGCGATTCTCTGAGCTGCCCCCTATGGTAGGGTTTAGGGTCTGCGGTTTAGGGTTCGGGTGAGCGACCAGTCCTATAATCCTCTCGTAGTCGGGTCTAGGGATGTCTCTCACAACATGACGCGTGGTAAAACAAATGAGCTATAGTCTAAACTCCTAGTATCTCCCTTAATAACCCCTACAATGCTCCCCTATATAACCCCCTTTAAGAAGTTTAGACCCACAACCCTAAACCCTATATTAGATAGTCGGATCTGCTCGGGTCGTGGGATGGTAGCTAGGCCAAATCCACCGAGGCAGTCTTCGAATCCTACCTTAGCTTTACACTTTAGGACTTAGGGTCTAAGGCTTACCTAAACCCTAAAGATATGTATAATAATCTGTAGCTGGATGGCAGTGACAGCTACGTAGTGGGCTGCGGTTATCAAGCCCCTCAAGTTGCCCCTCAAAACTGCCTGAAACCTGCGGTGCCTTCAACAGATATGGAGGTTTCCCAAAATTGGGGGTACCCTTTTAGGGGTCCCCATGATACGGATTTGTTTATAGCATTGTTGGGTCTATATTGGGGTTCCCTTATTTGGGGAAACTACCATATGGCGAAACTCATGCCATACGTCCACCACGTGCCCCTCACCCGAGACAGAGCATCACCCCACGCGTTCCGCAACCCTGCCCAAAAACAATGTCGCTGTCCAGTTAGCCCAGGAGTATACCAGCCAAAGCAGGAAATTATACCGCTGGACCCTCTAAACGACTGATGTGAAAGCAGAAGAAATGTTCTGAACTGCCCTTCAAAAGACCAATGCAGTCCCCGCAGCATCGAAGTCTTCTAGATCCTTAGCAGTCAGCTGCTCGATATTTCGCCGGCAGCAGGCTTCGCCTTTGTCCGGGATAGTTCGTGCAGTTTAGGGTTTAGGGTTTTGGGGGGGATGCTAAACTTGGGCTAGGGCTACCCTCGAAATCCTACCTAGACCTAGCAGGGACTCGCAAGTACACAGCATCATGACCCTAAACCCTAAACCCTAAACCCATTGTCTTTGAACCAAGGCTGTGTGTCTTAAGGGGTTTTGGGATCTCTGGACAAGTCCTGGGTCCCTAGAGAGATGTCTGGCGTGCAGTGCAAGCATAAGGACTGGGCTTTACAGGAGAGGGCGCGTGGGTTGGTGCACATGTTCTACAATCGGGGTGGCCGGGAGGATTTTGAGTATACTCGGGGACAATCAAGTTGGTGGATCTAGTGCGGCTACTGGTCCCTTGTATAGAATTCGGTTAGGGCAATGTTGGGAAGTTCCGATGCAGGGAAATATCCTACAACGTAAGCTCCTCTGCAAGCTGGCTGTCGGTACCATATGTTGAAGTCATGGATCACGGCCTCTACACGGGTTTGCACAGAGACAGGGGTCTCTCGGGCATGACCCCTGTGCAGGTGCCCCTTTACAAGAGCAATGGCAAGGGATCCGAGTATGGAACAAAAATCGAACTAAGGGGAAACTTTCATATGAGCTATAGTCTAAACTCCTAGTATCCCCCTTCGTACCCCCTATACTACTCCCTGCAAACTCCCCTATATAACCACCCTTTAAGGAGTTTAGACTACAGCTCATATACTGCAAAACATCAGCTACCGGAGCATCATTGCCTCGTAAGCTCCAGGACAAGCCCTTCTATCATTGGTATTCTGGGTTGCTATGAAGCAACTTGAACTAACTCACCATGATGGGTATGCAAAGTAAATAATAGGGTTTCCCCAATCTAGTAACTTGAATTAAGTTCTTTAACAACCACCCAGTATTGGGTGACGGGGCTCAAACAGCCTCGTTGCTGTTTTCGGGGGGTGCGGCCGTGGGGGAGGCCGGGGACAGCGGCCCGCAGAAAACATAAGCCAGCTTAACAGGCTTACCCAGAGGGTCCAAATACCCAATGATTTGTGATTGAGGGGGTGGGCTTCCCTAAGGGTCCAAGAACCTAATAATTAGGTCCCTTGAAAAGGGATACATAGGCTACATAGGGTTTAGGGTTTAGGGTCCAAGTAGCTGATAATTAGGTACCTGGGTGTTGAGTAATAGTGATCTGGGTACAGGTTTTGGGCAAGTATGTGATTATTAGTTACTTGACGCTTAGGTTTAGCAACATGCCAGGCAAATTGTCTTCCCACAACCTGAACCCCAAAGTATGTATCCTTTTGGGCAAATCTTAGGCTATTATTTATTACCTACTTTTTGGGGTCCAGGAAGTCACAAATAATCCCTGAGAGCAGAGTGAGCTCCTTCTCAGGAATCTCACGGAGACACTATCACTTAAACGTACTGGGGGTTAGTAGGGAATGAGGGAATATGATACATTGGGATGATCTTGGGATTATATTCCCTTATTCCCTGCTAGCCGCCCGTAAGTACATCTCTGAGCATGACGCCGCGACACGCAAAAAGGAACAAATTACCTCTTCAATGCTCGGTTTAGGGTTTCGGGTTTCTCTTCAAACCTCTTCTGACCAAGCCTGTCTCAAGTGAAACCACTACCTTAACCCCCGACATATTTGTGCAACTGTTGCTCCTAAGCCCTAAACCCTAACACCTTGAGCTTCCAAGTAAACACCCGCACAGTCTCCAGAAAGTAGCGCTTAGTTTTTGAGATGCCAGATGAGATTCTCCAAAATCAAAAAATGCACACAACCCAAATTAATTCTTGGCATCTACACGTACTGGGGTATGGGATTCCATATACTTATATGAAAAGGATTCTTTTTCTTTCTAGGGTAATGTGGGCTAAGTTTAGGGTTTAGGGTTTAGGGTTTGGGGCTTAGGGTCCAGGGTACATAGAATCAGGAATCGCAATGTAACTATACCATAACTACCCAGTAGTTGTTCGGGAATACTATTGGCAAGCCTCTACGTCATCCCTATAACCGCTTTACAAGCCGGGCTTTTATTTCATTCGCCATGTCACTCTCCATTTGATTCTCCCAAACCCTATACTAAACCTCGAACTTGCCCCTGCAAGCCCTACACTAAACCCTGAACTTACCGCTGTTGAAACTACATTAGAGCTCATGCTGGATCCAAAGTCTCATACTGACCCCAATACCCCTAAACCCTGAAACCTAAATCCTGCGCCCTTAACCCTAACCTCTAAGTTCCCTGCAACCCTGGCAGAAGGTTTGGTTTCAGGCGGCTCCGCGGAGCCTAGATGGCAAAAAATAGGTCAGCGACTTTCCAGTAAAACTGAAGTCTTCATACCCTATATAAATCCTAAACCTAAGCCCTAAATCCTGAACTTTAAACTGTAAATCCTAAACCCTCAGCCCGAAATCCTAATACCTAAAGTCCTAAAGCGGTCGAGTCTCCAAAGTTACGAGCGTAGACTTCTGTGCAGTGAGGGCCGCTATCCTGAAAGTTTAGGGTGTAGGGTGCACTTTAGGGTATAGGCTATCCTGTGAAGAAACTAGGGCAGATGCCAGATGCTGAGAAAACGGCATGTCCCTGAGTACCGCATAGGCCGGGAATTATAACTTTAGACTAGGGATCAAGGTTTAAAGCATTTTTTACTTACCCTGAAGGTCCAAAGACCAAAATAATAGGGCTTTAGGGCCCAAATATCATAATATTAATGGTGTTTAGGCCCTAAAGCCCATTATTTGGGTCCTCGGACCCTTAGGGTTAGGGCCTCCATGAGCCTAAGTTCCGCAAACCAAGGGAACTGCAGCGCGATAGTCTGCTAAGGCCCTGTAGGATGCTTCTTAGCATTGGGATGGTCTAAAAACTTAACCTACCACTATGGGCTATTAGACCTTTAGGGTACCTTAATCTACCCTTAATAGGGTCCCAAAAGGGGATTTTAGGGTCTAATAGCCCATGGTGGTAGGGCTCCAGTTACCTAAATAATGGGAACTGGGTTCTATATACCCCAATGGTTACATAGCCCAGTGTCCTACTACTTCGGTAACTGGAGCTCTAGGGTTAGCTCTAGATTCCACATGAGTAGCCTTTTTTCTTGGTGGTTGAACCTAGTAAGATTGTATTCATTATGTAAAATACTATACCCCAAAAGGAGGATAGAATCTTGCTCTATAATGGGTAAATAAAATGCTACTCACATGGGGCTTTGCAAGTACCAAGAAGCTCTGAATTTTACCCAACGATGGCCCAAGAGTTGGCTCCCTAAGCTCATGATATTGCATGATCCGGATTTCTCAAAGCGGGCCTTTAACACTGAACCCTTTGTATGAACCCCATGGACCAAATGGAGATTGCAATTATTGACGGGCGGGGGTCCTCTATTGAAGATTCGATGGGATGGAACTTGTGTTAAAAAGTTGCATCTATGGTGTAGGGTTTCGGATGACAGCTTTAGTAAGTCCAGTGATCTACATTATAGTAGCCCCAAACCCTAAATCCCTAAACCCTAAATATACCATGTAGGATATTGGTTTTCTATCATAACAGAGAATAGATCTGGGATGCGGGAATCCAAAGCTTTATCTATCAGGGTTTGGGGCTTAGGGCTTATGGCTATACCCCCATGTTACTTCCGTAGCACTTAGGATGATACGGTAGAGAGTCCTACCTTCTGCAGTCCTTGTGGCCTATCGTATTGTTCTGGCCTGAAGGAAATCTAGACTGTGTTCCAAAAAAGGTTAACTTAAGGGACCTAGGAGTCACTGCCAATTCCAGCTACAGAAAGTCCCTAAGCCCTAATCCCTAAAGCCTAAACCCTGAATCCCTCAAAGCCTAAACCTTGCACCCTGGATCCCCAAGCCCTCAGCATTGTAAATCCCTGGACCCGATAATCCCTTAATCTGAAAATAGTCAAGAACCCATCCCGCACATCCCCAAATCCCCAAATGCTAAGCAGCTTCAGCTTCAACTCCTAAACCATTAGGGTTTAGGGTTTAGGGTGATCACGTAACTGCATGCACCCAAAGAGCTGAAATCCGCTACTCCTTACACCCCACGGCCCTGTACTGTTTACCCACTTGTCCCCCACACCCTCCTATGTAGTTCCCTCTTGGGGTACTATATTATCATCCCTAAGCCCTAATCCCTGAACCCTTTAGCCTAAACCCTAAACCCCTAACCCCTAAACATCCCTAATCCGACTTGGTTCAAGCGCCAGGGCTCATAAGGGTGGAATGTGGCCTTGATGCCTTCGGGCAGCGCCGCTTCGAGCGCAAGTCCTTTGATGAAGAGTTTGGGGAGTTAGGGTTTAGGATTCAGGGTTAGGTTTTTTGGGTTTAGGGTTTAAGGTCCAGCGTTTAGGGAATATCGGGTTTAGGGTCTAGGATTTAGGGTTTAGGATTAGGGTTTGGGGTTTAGGGTTTGTAGGACGACTTGGGGCTGAGGTATTATGATTAGGGTTTAGAGATTGGGGCTTTAGAGCGTAGGGCGTGGAGGCATAGAGCTCGGCATTCGGGATTTGGGAGGGGGGTTTAGAATTGGAGGTATAATGGTTTAGAGGCTCGGGTTTACAGGTACGGCTCCGACGTTCTGGGGACCCTGAAGCTA
The DNA here is from genome assembly GCA_905231905.1 of Symbiodinium pilosum. Taxonomy (NCBI): domain Eukaryota; class Dinophyceae; order Suessiales; family Symbiodiniaceae; genus Symbiodinium; species Symbiodinium pilosum. The sequence goes on from CAJNIZ010014136.1 coordinate 41,219, forward strand.
GGAACTTAAATTGACATCTACCCATTTGACGGTACCTTAAATCAAATTCCTTAACATCAACCCGGTAGGCGTTGGTGGTCCGGGATGATGTTGGCAGCTTCTTGGGAATTTGGGTGCCTCCTGACGGTGTAGCAAAAGGTGAGAGTGAAGAAGGCTTAGTTCTGAATTGCCAACAACTCTTTACGTTATTCACCCATGGCCATGCAAGACTCTTGGTTCAGGAGTTGTCAAAGGTGAAATAACATCTACACCGGGACTCCAAGTATAGGCAGTCCCGCGAGAATTCTGAACCTCAAAATATCACCGTGTCGCTCAACCCATCAGCCTGCAGCCATCAACCCTGCAGCCCTCCGCCCTGAAAATTCACTACTCTAGAAACACCGCCGCCGCAGCCCCCGCCGCCAGGTCCACTGCCACCGCCGCCACCACCAGCACCACCGCTGAACCGCCACAACCGCCACCGCCACCGCGACCGCCGCGGCCGCGACGACGCCGGCGACGGCGACGACGACGACGTTGACGACGACCACGACGATTAAGACGACGATGACGAAAACGGCGACGACGACAATTGCATTCCCTCAACTTGTTCAGGTTTTGGGCTTTTGCCTAGACACGCCAGCCGCCAATTCCTGCAAACAGCTCGCAGACACGGAGCCTGGCCCATTGACTTGGTCATTTACGGCTTAGGGTTTAGGTGCCATTGCGCTCGGTTCAGAGGCTGAAGGGTCCGGCTGCCTATACTGCATGTACATAGATCCCAAAGTAGCTATACATAGTTTCCCCTTTGGGTCCCAAGTGCTATACAAAAAAAGGATGTGTGTCTGGACTCTTCGGTGAGTTTAAGGTTTCGGACTGTCAGAGGCTTGTATACTAGGATCCGCAATAACCAGGGCAAAAAAAGGCTCCATGTTGACACAACTCAGCTTGACAAGGAACCAGGGGTATAGAATAGAGGGTCTATATGAAAAGAAATGTCAGGTGGTACATAATCATCAGATGTTTAAACATGCCCACCTAACTATATGCGCATGCAGACCCGCTCATCCATCCAAGGAAGTGGATCTCCCACAAGAAGCCTAGCACTGTCTCATGAACATGGAGTCATCTCTTGCTTTCCCTCAGGGATAAAGCCCAACAACCTTTGCACTTGAGGCATGCGAGCCTGATTCTTGCTGCTTCCAGGTTCCAATCTCTGGCATTGACCATAACGAGAATTCAACATGTCATTCACAATTACAATTTTGCATGCGGAGGGCGTCACAATTGTGCTACCTTTTTGAGTACCCCAAATGTAAAGGTCCCTGTTACAACGGGGACCCCACAGGCGACCTGATCTACGAAGGGTTGCTGCAGGGTTATTTCATACTTTCAATAAGGCGCTGCGCACATCGCGTTGCCATCGTCAGGCAACTGTAAACTATCTTAGGAATAGGGTCCTATTTTTGTGTGTTGGGGCTCCCAAGCCCCTCTAGTCATATGCAGGGCTCTTGGCATTGGTTCTAAGATACGTTTTCCCGTCCAAGTCCCAACTAAGGACGGAACCCCAAAACCATGTGGTTTGAGGGTTTGGAGCTTGAGATTCATGGGGGTCTCCATATCAGCCTCGAACCCCTACTTAAGCCCAAAGCCAATGCAGTAAATCTTACACACCACAACTGAAAGCTCCAAACCCTAATCCTTTTGAAGCCATGAGCCCAACAGCAGTACCCAACTTCTTCTGAAAGACCCTCCCCCAGATTTGGGCTTTGGGCTTCTTGGGTGTCAAGATAATTTTCATCAAAGATTAGCTCCTCGGCAAATTGTGGGTTTATCAATATTTTGAAGGGGCTCCGAGACTCCAACTGCAAAGCCGCACGTGCTCTATCCATCCTAAGCCAAGACACTACATGCTTCCACACCCGGAACCCTAAAGAATATCACAGGGGTTTAGGGTTTAGGTTTTGGATCATGGGGACTTAGTAGGTTTTAAGGGGGGTGGGGGGGGGGGCTGCCAAAAAACAGTGGCCCTCATGTACCCCGAATACACTCTTTTTCTTCCAAGATTTGCGAAAGAAGGCCACCTACTTGTTTCAAACTCAACTTTCCAACCTGCAACCAACTCTCTACCTAAACCCTCCCCATCCAAACCACTCAGCAACCAGTCAGGCCCCAACTCTACGACCCAACCATAAAAACCTAAGGCTTAAGGCTTACTGCGGCGTTCCATGACCCCTACCTGGACCCCAAAAGTGGGTAAACTAATAGCCAAAAAATCCTAAAAGAAGAAAAGCCCAAAAGGCCATTGTTCTACATACTTTTGGGAGTCAGATAGACTCAACCCTAAACTCTCAGTCCTAAACCCTTGACAGTACCGGCACCATCCTGAACCCCAAGTCCTCAACCCTGAATCCCAACTCACAAGCCCGAAGCCCTTAACCCTACAAATCCCCAAAACCTGAAATCCTAAATCCCAAACCTGCCAAGGCCTCTGGGGCAGGGCTTTGCTACTGCTGGCGCTCTCGGACTCAGCTGGGCGCTCGCGCAGCGCGCACGGGCAGACGGCTGCGACTTGCGAGACACTGGCGCCCATAGCTCCAAAAGGGTATTCAGGGATGTAGGGATAAATTAGGTATGTCGGGATATGGAGAGCATAAAGGGATATATAGGGTTTGGGGTTATATCGGGCTTATGGATGCATAGTGAAAAGGGTCTAGACTTTCTATAGAGTCTAGGGTATGTGAAGGGCTTGTAGAATGGGGGGTACCTACGGGACTCCGAAACGTATGTGAAAATTGCAAAGAGCTTGCATAAAGATCTTAAACTGCTGAAGCGAATGAGCGTGCAAAACACTTCAGCGTCTCTGTCATAGGCATGGAACCCAAAGGATGCCTTCAGGTCTATATGGTATATACTGAAGGTCCAAAGTGGTTCCCATATACCTACCTTAAGGCCCAAGTATATACCACATACCTACATGCACCCTCTAAAAAAGGGGGGACCATCAGGAACTGGACCTGGCGGATCAATTTCCAGGACAGTTTGGAGGTTTCCGATGCAGTATGCCCAAGGCCCAAGGTACCCTCTCTCAACAAGGAAGCGCGGTTTAGGGTTTAGAGTAGGGTTTAGGGTTGGGGGTAGGGTTTAGGGGTCTAAGGCAGGGTTTAGGGTTTAGGGTCCCTAAATCCGGAACCCAACTTGGAGTTTGGCTCTTCCAGGGCCGAGGGGGTCACGACTCTCGAGTAAGCTGTTTCAGATGCCGCCGAGACAGGGATACCTGGTGGTTGGTACGTAGAAGGGAATGAAGAAAAGTGGAAAAAACAAGCAAGCCACTCTGGATTAAATCGTGGGCTACTTTCACATTGATATGAATCGTACTAATAATCATAATCGTACTAGAAACAGTAATAAGAATACTAATAATGATGATAACAATAGTCAATAGGAATCCATTCCTCCACTCTCTTCTAAAATCCAGCGAAGCCAGGTAAGCTGTGGTGCAGGGATGCTGAGCACGAGCTTAAGATTGTGCGCCCCCAGCTTTTAGGAAACTGGATGTTGATCAGGATTCATGGCGAGGGAGATCCAGGTAGGGTCCTAGAACTTAAGATTCAAGGGTAGAAGGCTCTGTAGCCCAAAGCCGCATGAAACTTGACCTTGACACTGCCCAGGAGGGCAAATACGAAGGTGTCTCAGGATATTTAGAGATGACAAGGAGATCATCGAGGTCCCAACTTGGGATCATATCGGGTCTGGAGTTGATGTTTCAAGAAAACCCATATGTAAAAACCTGACCGAGGCTTGCTCAAGGATTATCCTACATCATGTCTGCAAAGAGGAGCCGTAGCAAGCAAACCTCCCCATTGAAACTAACTACCGGTGTGGGCTGGCTTGTTTCAAGGCTTTAGGGTTGAGGTTGGGTACCGCCCCCATACCTCCGCCCTCTAAACCTTAAACCCTAAGTCCTAAGCCCTAAACCATAATTCCTGAACCTAAATTCGCAAACCCTGAATCTTTTAGCCTTATACCCTAAATTAGACCATAAATCTTGAATCCTAAGCCCAAAACCCCAAATCCTAGAGCCCAAACCGTAAATCCTAAATCCTGATCCCTAGAGGCCCTAACTCCATCAAGGCAGGGGAGGCCCTAAGCCTACTTTACAGGTGGGTTTATGGAACCCCCAGCACTTTCGTTGAAATGCCCTGAGAGTCGCTGGCCAAAGCTCGCTTCAAGCAGATAGTCCCCAATCTCTAACCATGACCCATTGGGTTATATTAAGGTTTAGAGTTTAGGGTATATTGGGGTTATATAGGGATAATGGAGAAGTGGAAGCTGCTATTGTATATTGGGGTATATATCCCAATAGAATCCCAGTACACATGAAGAGGATACTCATTAAGAGGGTGGAGTAGTTTCTCATGAGGGGGGGGAAAAGAGACTTGATTTTGGAGAACAGGGCATTGCTGAATTTTGCCTAAACCCTAAACCCAAAACCCTTACAGAGCCTTCGCATGGGGATGGGTTCAACCTAAAGCTTCCGTGACAAGCATTCCTTGTCGTCTCCGCCCAAAGCCTCGAAGTTCCCAAAACCTCTCAACGTCTATTTATTGTTTGAAGCTTAGACATTTTCCAACAGAACCCCCCAAAAAAGATGGATGTTAGTGGCATTTGGGCCATGCTTACGAGTTTTGGGCTATCATTTTCCCTACTTTTGGGGTCCAGGCAATATCGTCCGTGTAGAGGCCTTGTACAACTATAGCAATCAATCCCCCAAACTACTGTTCAATGCAAGAAGCTGCTACATGACCCGTCCAGATCTCAAGACGCCCTGAACCCTAAACCCTAAACCCCTACTTCCCAAACCCTAAACCCTAAACCCTAAATCTCACATGGTGGTCTCCGAAGATGAGGGGTCCGCTTGCAGATCCCCAACATAGCATAAGTGACAATCACTGATAATCATATGGGCCTTCCGAAGACGGCCTTTGTATCCCTAAGGGTCCAAGTACCTAATAATCATATACTTACCCAAAACCTGTACTATAATTACTATTACCCAAATCCCAAGTACCTAATTATTGGGTACATGGACCCTCTGGGTATTGTAGAGTACCCCGTATGCCAAAAATCTGAACCCCGTGTTCACATTGCCGTTTTTCATCTTTATTCTGCCAGGACATCTGATGTCGCATTTTGGACCTGCCATGCCAACGGAAGGAAGGTCATAGCAATCAGGGTTTAGGGTTTAGGGTTTAGGGTTTCCATGCCATTTTCCATTTTACCTGCCATTTGATTCCCCGTTTTTGGTTATGACTTGGAACGTCCTTCTGAAACTCTTGCCCGGAAATCTCTGAGAATTGAAGCTAGCACAAACTCAGACCTTCAAACCAGCAGACTTCCACACTGCCAGCTACGCGCTAACCCCCTAAGAGTGAACCTCCCCCGCCCACCCACCACTAAAAACAACCACGCTCGATATCATATCATTATACATTTTTGCGAGGGAGCATCCGTCATCAGGGGTGGGTGGGGGATGGGATTACTTTGGACTGGCACATCAAGTTACATGGCTTGATCCTGAAGCTAGAGATTAAAGGTGAAGAGACTAGGTCATGCATTCTGAGAAGGTAGCCGCAGATATTAGGTTATTATAGGGTCAAAGGTGGGAAAGGTATGGAAAGGTTAGGTCTCAGAATTCAGGGCAAGTAGCTGTAGACAGCCTCGGTGTCATATGCCCATGTGGAACGGCATCTGGGTTGCAGTTAACCCAGAGGGTCCATGTACCCAATAATTAGGTACTTGGGATTTGGGTAATAGTAATTATAGTACAGGTTTTGGGTAAGTATATGATTATTAGGTACAGGGTAAGGAATTCCAAATCCGAGGCTGCTCCTACAATTCCTTTCGAATTTCCACGTGACTGCAGTGCGTTTTCCGTGTATCCGCATGAAAAAACCTTAGCCATAGCCTTGAACCGGAAAGCCATCCCTTATTCGGAATAAGTTCTTTGTGCTCATAACTTTTGGGCATAGATAAATTACTGGCGCCTTTTGCTGCTGTAACTTCTGCAGGGCCTGGGCAGGGAAGTGAACAATCTCAGGACTTCTAAGGCTTATGAGTATAGGTCAGGGTTTACGGCTGCGGGGTTTGGGATTACATTCACCGGAATTATACGGGTGCTCATGCATGCGGGTCCCGCCTTCAATCGGGCTGTACTATGTTGCGGTGTTCCCTTTGTTGTAGTAGAGAAACAGTTAGTTCCGAATTTGGTGTATGCAGTAAGGCTATTTGCATCTTCAGCCTACCAAAACCAAAAAAAGTACCCCTAAAGCCTACTCCCTAAACCTGAATCTCTCTAAAACCTAAATTTTGGGAAAGCCCCAGACAACTTCTGCGAGCCATTAAGCAAGTGAAAGTGGCTAGTATCCCCCTGCTAAGCACTATAACACTCCCCTATGATAATATCCCTATATAATCCTCTGAGGCATAGGGTTTAGGGTTACAATAGGTAAAGTAGCAGCAAAAACCCCTTAAGGTAGCCAAACAGGCCATGATTTGTGCATACTTTATTCTGGGGTTCAGGAAGTCCTCAATCCTTACGAACATCCGTGCCTCGGAATAGCAACGGCAGCAACGACCAATCGGCATCCCTGTACCCCAGGACCCTCCTTGTACCTTTTAAATGGAGGTATATGGTCCTATCTAGGGTATATAGCGGGTAGATAGTGGGTCTATGCCAATACAACCTGAAACAGTACTGCATTCTTTGCACCTTGCTGATTGCCAATTGCAGCTCCTCTACTTGTGGGGTCGGTGGTCTCCTGGGTTTGCGGTCCAGGGCGGCAAGGTTCTCTTGTAGATGGTGGTTGGGTATGTCTCTCAGGAGCGGTAGGCCGTGCTGTAGCACCCGCAGTCTTGCGAGCGGGCTGCCCGATCTCCATGTTCACAAGATACGGCCTCCGGGGCGCTCCAAGGTCCAAAACACCTTGCCCAATTTGTTCAAACTCTCACCGTTCACAGGAAACCATGAGGATCCGAAAAAGCTCCCGACCAAAGCACTAGCGACAGTTACGATACACTGGGGACCGCATTGAATGGTGGCATCCTGACGGCAAAGATGCATAAGAGCCTTCTTCTTGCTGTTGCAGAAAACCCTAAACCCTAAACTCTAAACCTCTGTCAAATCCTCTGACCTGTTTATGATGCTATCATGCCCCAGTTGTTCCTTCTTACAGTCTTACAGTCACCATACATACGGGGACACTCTATACAGGGATCCACTCTAAACCCCTACCTGGACCCCAAAAGTGAGTAAAATAATAGCCCCAAGACAAAAAATACTATTTTATGTACATGTGGGTTCGGGTAACTCGCTTCACGGACAAATCAAACGAAGCCTGCACCTGAACCTACGCGACACAGGCCCTCAAAGGTTTTAGGGTTCAAGTTACCCTTACCTAGACCCTCTAACATGATTCCTTTGCAGGTGTCCTGTAATAAAACGCACGAAGGCCTCAAAAATCCAAAGCCCACACAAGAGCTGCTTTGCTGGGTCCAGATAAACCCCACGACCACCCTAAACCACAATCCCTAACACCCTTACTCGACACCAGGGCTCTCATGAGTATACGCGAGGTTGCATAAACCATCAAATATCTTTTACGTTCGAAGGGCAAGAAGCTGCACCTGAGGTTCCATTTTGGGTGTCCATCTTACGACTTGGTTCTAACACACCAGCTCTGTAAAACTTTTGTTTTGTGCATGTTAACTTTTTTGTGCATGTACTGACCCCCCCCCCAATGACATGACCGTTTGAATGATACTTTTATCGTCATTGTACCGGGTATCGATCGAATCAATACCTTACAACCACGAGTATGCTAGTCAACATGAGGGCCAAGGAGGAATTCTTAATTCGGTGGTGGCCAACTCGATGGCCGGTTGAGTTGTGAACAAAACACCTAGACCCTGGATAGGACACCCTCAAGGCCCTCAAGCCCCTAAACTAACAAGCCCCCTAAACCCTAAAACCCCTAGGTTTCTTTTGGCTTAGGACCATTATAGAGCAGATTAAAGCTGGTCAAGGCGGAACCCAGGGGGTTGTGGAGGGAGGTCGTAGGGGAACCTATGGTTCAGGGCTTAGGGTTTAGGATGAGAAACCCGGAGCCCTGTTTAGGGTCTAAGGGTTTAGGGTTTAGGGTTTAGGTTTTAGGGTTTAGGGTTTTAGGGTTTAGGGTTTGGGGTTTAGAGTAAACAAGCAACTCTAAACCCGGCCTTTAAACTTTGATCTCGAGTCTCCGACACCAATTAAACCCCGAGTCCAAGACCCTAAACCCTACTTCCTGCGCTCTAAACTATAGACTGATGCCGTGCAAGGTATTTTGGAATATGTATTTTTTTATACCCCCTTGCCTTTAAACGCACATAAGTCTATAACAAACTACACAAGTGATGTTCAATCATAAAGCCGAAACCCAAACCTTTGCTAGGCATCCTGCTGCCACTTGGCTTTTGCAACTCGACCTCGCCGCAACCACCTGGGGTTACGGTGGACACTAAAAATCCTGCATGGCACCAAGTACCTCTTATTATAGTATATGAAGGCCATGCCGGATGTTTAGTATCAACAGCATCTGGGAATTTGAAAGAGTAGGGAGTCAGCAATTCTGGAGTCCTCATCTGGGACTATGCAAGGGCTGTTGCTAAGACATGTCCATTGAGACTGATTTTTTGATCAAGTCAAGAGTTCAGGGTCTAGGTATTTAGTACTTGAACTATAATATATACCATAATATATCCGTTATACATCATAGTATATATTGTATTATATTATGGTAGATTATACTGACTCTGGGTGGGGAGGTTCGAGGAGCTTTGGGTGTGGGGTTTCATGTGAGCAACTTTTGCGGTTTACTTCTCGCATACCTCTACGGCAGTGGCATAAAGCCCTTCCTGTAAGGGTCTAAGGACCCAAATAATACGGCTTAGGGCCCAAATACCATTAATATTATAGAATTTGGGCTCTAAAACCCTTTTTTGGGGTCCTTGGACCCTTAGGGTTCTCGTCTGGGTAAAAACACCATGCAGTCTGCCGAGGTTAGAACTGGGGTGGGCTGGGGTCTCAGCGTGCTGCGGATTGCAGACTTTGCGGGCGTTTAGGAGATGTATCACATCTCTTCTTGGCTTTGCTAATCTTGAACTCCCTTTTACCTTCCAGGACAGGTAATTACAGAGACCCCCCCTTGACAACAAGAACATGTTTGAACTAAAAGCCCTAAACCGTATATATGCCCCTATATAAAACTATGTATCCTTGTGTAACCCTGTGTAAACCCTTAAACCCCTATACCCCTTAACCCTGCGCAACCCGACTCTGCAGCTCTGTAATCCCCAGCCACGACAAACCCCAACCCGAGCCTTGCTCTTAACCTTACCTTGATCTCCCCAATATCCCACGCGGCTTAGACTCTGGCGCTTAGGGTTTAGGGCCTTTTTAGGACTGCCATGCGCTTCCAACGGTTTTGCTGAACATCGAAAAATACTGTGCGGCGCGCGTAGGCGCAGCTGCCAGGTACTCACCACAAGGGGAAGTGGCGAATACCTAAACCCCAAAAGTATGTAAAATAAAGCCCTAAATCCATAATAATACCCATGAAGGCCATTATTTTACATACTTTTGGGGTCCGGGTAAAAGCAGCAAATCTTGCTGTTCCGCCTGTTTGCCTGCTGAAACTGCGGCAGCATGGTCTGGTCCACCATCCATTGTGATAGACGCTCAGCATCCTTCTGGCACTTTTTGTACGGGTTTAGGGCCTAGGGTTTAGGGTGCCCCCCCCCCCTCCAAAAAAAGAGGCCATTTCAGAATAACTTCACAACCCGAAATTCAGCTGACTCTATGTATAGACCACCATTTATCAAGGTGAGGTGGAGTGAAATCGTTCAAATTTGCTCAGCTGTTTAGGGGTTACAGGCAGTGGTTATAGGTACTGGGGAGTCGATGCAAGCCCTTTCCAAAGTACCCATCAGAATAGCCTGCAAGTCCCACTTCGGTGGCACACAGACAACTACTGTGGGTATTTAAGGGGTCCAAGTAACCCCAACTCCTAAACCCCAAGCCCTGAACCCCTAAACCCTAAACCCGAAGCCCTATAAACCCTAAATCCTAGAAACCCTAAACCCTAAACCCTGAACCCTAAACCCTGAACCCTAAACCCTAAATCCCTAAACTTCGCTCCCAAGGCCCTCGCAAGGCGCTCCACGTCTGCGGACCCCACGGTGGTCTCGGTTCTTCCTCGGCGCCTCAGCGAATTACAGCCCACTGGGGTTTAGGGTTTAGGGTTTAGGGATTAGGGTTTATAGGGTTTAGGGTTCAGGGTTCAGGGTTTAGGGTCCAACCAAATAGCCCGATGCAGGTGAAATCTATAGTGTCGCAATGTGTGCAGGTATTGCTTATAGACCCGGAGCCCTAGCCTAAGGTTTAAGATTTAGGGTTCAGGACATGGGCTTTGTAGGACTTATAGGATTCAGGCTTTAGGGCTTTGGATTTGGGCTTCTGGGTTTGGGATGGAGGCTTCAGGGGTTGGGACTTATTAGCTTTCGGGCTTAGGATTGCACGATTTTGCTGTCCGGAGCCCAGCGCGTGGTTTAGGGTTTCGGAATGAATGCTGAGGGCTTAGAGTTTACCTTAACCTAGCAAACCTAGTTTATTGTAGGTTCCCTATATGTTCTGTACTAGGGTTTAGGATAAAGCCCTACAAAAAAGTAGGTTTTGGTAGGTTAAGCTAGGCCTTGGGGCGTAGGGTCTATAGAGCTTTTAGGGTCAGGCTGGAGGTCTGAGGTTTAAGGTTTAGGGTTAAGGGCTTAGGGATTTCAATTTCCGGCTATGCAAATTTGAAAAGCCCATTGCTCAGGCGTGGTAGCAGGATTCAAGGATTTGGGTTTAGGGTTTAGGGTTTAGGGTTTAGGGTTTAAGGTTTAGGGTTTAGGGTTTAGGGTCTCATTCTTCGCGCTGTCCCATCTACTCAGGTAGAGAAGGGACACCCTTCTTTGATCTTCGATGATTCACGAGGGATCCTGGTTTCGGAGAAAGGAAAAATGACAGCAACCTTTTCAGGGAGCTAATCCCAGCTCATTCCAGCAAAAGGTCAAGCCTGCAACCCTGCAGTTTCTAGCTGTATCCTGAAACACCCTTCCCTTTCGCAACACATGCCAACCTCGTCACCAAGCAACAGCAAGCCCTAAAACCTACCCCCGAACCCCGAAACCCTCTTGTGACACTTTTCGCAATCGGCCATGACCAGTCGTCATTCAAAGGACCATGTGATCTCAGATCCGAACGGTCCAAGTCGTTTCGGATTGAGGCTTAGGGATTAGGATTCAGGGTTCAGATACTAAGGTTTTAGGGTTACCTAAACCCCAAAAGTATGTAAAATAATAACCCTAAACCCATAATAATAGCCATAAAGGCCATTATTTTACATACTTTTGGGGTTCAGGTAGGGTTGTAACGTAGGCCTCACCTGGACCCCAGAAGTATGTAGAATAACAAATTTTTGGGCTGCTTGTATGAGCTTGGGGCCATGCCTTTTACCTACTGTTGAGATCTAGGGTTTAGGGTTTAGGGATCTAGACAGGCTTCAGAATTTATGGTGCAAGGCTCAGGTTTTAGGAAGTTTGAATGCCCAATGACCATCTACTTTTCCGAAGCTGTAGTACAATCCCCGTTGCCGAAATCTTCAGTACGTAAACACTGGATACTTGGACTCTTAGGGTTCTGGATTTGTGTAAAATATCCTTAAACCCTAAACCCTAAACCCTAAACCCAAAGTAGTACGCCCTAGGACTCGGCGGTAAGCTTCTGAGATCTTGATGCAACATAATCGGCTACCTGGGCCCCAAAAGTATGTAAAATAATGGCCCTTAGGGCTATTATTATGGGCTTAGGGCTATTATTTTACATACTTTTGGGGTTTAGGTAGATCTCAAGATCTCCCTGAAAGGAGGCACCCCACTTTCAAGGAACTCTGGTTCAGGGAGTGGGTTTAGGCGTTATAGGGCTGACAGGTTCCGAGTACACCACAGCAAACGCTTTCCCGCATAAACAGCAAACCCCAGAACTTAAACCCCAAACCTTACTTTTAGCCTTTCAAATCATTTGCTAGCGTCAGAGTCCTTTAAGTAGAGATCTGCCGAAGCTACGAAGTTCGGAGCGGATGGCTGCACTTCCCATCCACCCTCAGCCCAAAACCCTAAATATTAATCGTTTAGGGTTTCCAGGGCTTAGGGCTTAGTGCCTACTTGGGAGAATGGAAAAGAACATGGAAAGTACCCATATTACACGGCTCATATTGTATATGTAGGGGTTCTTGGGTTGTTACTACTACTACTACTACTACCACCACCACCACTAATACTACTGCTATAATACCCTAAACCCTAAACCCTACTAAACTTTGTCAATCCTAACCTTCATACACTTTTAAATGCCTATTGGCCTCTTCAATCTGCACTGCAAACTGCCAAAGGCACGGGGCGAAGAAGGACTTGCACACTAAAGGCACTCTGAGCCCAGGTACCACTATGGGCTCTTAGACCTTAAGGGTACCTTAATCTACCCTTAATAGGGTCCTAATAGGGAGTTTTAGGGTCTAATAGCCCATAGTGGTACATGCTAAATGGAAAGCTCTACAGTTAGAAATATGGGCCTCCAACATTTAATATGGCCCTCAACCTTCCGAGGGTAGAGGGACCCTTATATGCGCATTTCTGGTGCACACTAGTTGCGTGCATGTGTGTGGAAGCCAGGATTGCGGGCCCATGCTAGGAACCCAATATTGTAACCTACAGCAACCTAAACCCTAAACCTTCGGGATTGGAAGGAGGCAGCCAGACCTCTCTTCGGATCTTTGTGAAAGTTTGAAAGGCGCCCACGTCCACTGCAAAACTAGAAAACAGCTCTCACATGAGCTATACCTAAACCCCAAAAGTATGTAAAATAATAGCCCTAAACCCATAATGATCGCCATAAAGGCCAATATTAAACATACTTTTGGGTTCAGGTAGTCTAAACTCCTAGTATCCCCTTAGTAATCCCTATAGTAAGTATAATCCCCTATGTAGCCCTTGAAGGAGTTTAGACTATAGCTCACATGAAGCTTGGATGCAAAGTCAGAATGCCGGAATATAGTAACATGGACTTACACAGTATCACGATGGACTAGTAGACCCTCTAAGTCCTCCTTACGTAGTAGATTGAAGGAGACCCAAGGGCCCAAGGACCCAAATAATAGGGCTTCAGGACCCAATTACTATAATATCAATCGTATGTGGGCCCTAAAGCCTTGCTTTTTTTTTCGGTCCTTGGACCCTTAGGGAGGTCAACCAGTCCATCCTGTTAAGACTATCCAAATTGCGCCGTGAAGGCTCTCTGTCTTTCATGAGGTCCCGGATCTGCATCCCCTGCCTAACAATGAACCTTCCAGGGTGTAGAGGGCTTTGGGTTTAGGGAATACCTGATCTCCAAACGTATGTAGGATAATTGCCTTTTGGGCAATTTTTGAGGCTTTTGGGCTAGCATTTTACCTATTGTTGGGGTCCAGGTGATAATGAATCCCCCACCCCCTCCAATGAGAAATACACCCAAAATAGTACCCTTACGTAATGAAGGGGAAATTGTTATCATCCAGGGGGGGGTCATTCGACATTAAACCCTAAACCCTAAACCCGAGTATTAGGGAAGAGGATCTGATCCAGGTGCGATTCACGCACGAGTCGGCGACGAGGAAAACACCGCCTCTTGGCGGTCTACCCTCTGGAAGAACATGTCTGGAATGAGACACAGGATGCCCAAGAGCCTTGGGTTTAGGGTTTAGGCTTCGGGGTTTACGGTTAGGGTGTAGCTACAGGTAATACTAGAAATGCACGACCTTAATGTCAGAAACTCCCCTGGTTATCAAGCTTTAGTGCACTTAGGGTCATGCAGAAGTTCTACTTAAAACCGTTTAAGATCCATGTTCTCCTAGGTGTCATGCCAGAGGTAAGAGGGATGCATCGGGTTTATCGGGTTGAGGGCTTGAATAGGAGACGACCAAGTGGGAAAGATAATGGAAGCTTTTTGGAATCCAAGTCTATATATGGCTTCTAGGGATGTAAAGAACTCAGTGTTACAGAGACTGCCGCGACACAATCCTTAGATGACTAGAATTTGAGATGTATCCCATGAAGCCTACACTACCTAAAACCCTAAACCTTTTGTCTGTTTGGGCTCCAACATTAGATGGTGCTATTCACGGGCTCTTGGACGATACCTCATTCCAGAACAAGACAGGGTGTTTCCAGAAGCTGGGGGGCCCCTTTCGGTTGGTCTTTATAATGGTGGTTCTAGTCTTTTGGCGTGAAAAAAAGGATACCCTTGTGTTGGAAACTACCATATCAGACAGACGAGTCGGATTCACGTGGTGCCTAACTTGGCAGCCAGCAATTAGGATGGCAATTCCTTGCCATGCAGGATATCTAAATAGTTGGAACCTGCAGATGCTAAAGCCTAGCTCTACCTGCAAGAACATGCTCATTTCCTACTCTAGCCGAGTTCAGCATGTCTTGTAAGCTGATGGGCAAGTGAAGGGCTTGCTATGACACTCACATCCCGTTTAGATCCATTGACAACTTCTTTGAAGTATTGAATGAGGCCAGAGGAGAAAGAGCAGTGTTGCAGTGACAGCGCCTCCTTGTTGAAAGGCTCTGGATGCTTGCTGTGCTGCGGCTGCAGCTTCAAATACTTCTAGGACATGGTCGGGCGCAGGTGCACGACGTCCAACTTAGCAAGAACCAGCTTTGGCGCATGGTGATTGTTCGTTAACAGGCCAGCCCAGCCAGCAAGGGGAAGCGGAAAATCGGCTGCATGTTGCGCGCCGATAAGCTTCGGAAGCGCATGACACTAGTTAGTAGCCAAAGTGCAGCAGGACGCTTAGAATGTGACATGGCCAATTCCCTTAACAAAGCCTACACTATCAGTTTCAACCTTGTACCAAGTTGAGCGCCTTCCTACCTCTAAGTTCCAGGAATCCTGATAGAATTGCAGTTTCAAGTGGTTCGTATGATTCTGGATGCCAGAAATGACATGAACATTGTTTTGTTCAGGGAACTTCCGTCTACCCACCTTCCCTGCGAAGAAACCCTGAACCCCCGCAAAACCTTTGACCCTAAACCCTAGACCCTAAACCCTAATCCCAAACCGCATGGGGCCAAAGCGCCTTCGTGGCGTGGCGGGCTCATTGCTCTGATTTCCTCAGTTGCTGTTAGGGTTTAGGGCTTAGGGTTTAGGGTTTAGGGACTTAAACTAGGTTACCATAACGGGTATAGATGGTAAATAATATGGTTTCCCCAATCAAAATAGTAACTCAAATTGAGTTACCACAATGGGTATATATGTGTAACATTCTATGTATATATACATATATGTAGAAAATAGAACGGTTTCCCCAGTATAGTAACTTAAATTAAGTTCCTTAACAGCAACCCAGTTTCGTTCTCGTGCAACTTGCGCCGTGAACCGCCGTGGAGACCGCTCAACCTCCTGTAGGGATGCAGGGGTTGTGGGGTTGAGGGCTATATTTCTTTTAGGGGTATATTAGGGTTGTTTTGGGGTTATATTAAGCTTACTTTAGGGTTTGATAGGGCTTTGGGGTGTAGGGCTTTTTGGGTTTTAGGGTTGGATTGGGTTTAGGGTCTCAAGGTTGTAGCGCTGTAGGGGTTTAGGGCTTACTCTCCGGGACCTTGGGGTTAGGTTGTATAGTATATCCCCTTAATAGGCCTATGAGAACCCAATGGTAACCCTTATAAACAGGTTCCCTACCGCTTCGCAACCTCACGGTCCCATATGGGGGTTCCACTGAAGAACTAGCAGCTAAAAGCACATCAGGACCAAAAGCTTGGAGCAGTGCAGGTTCCAGAGCTTAGGGTTTACCTTAGACCCCAAAAATTCTTCAGTTTTAGGATGTCATGTAAATAATTTTATGATAGGGTCCCAAAACTGAAGGTCTTTTGGGTCTAAGGCAAGGTTTAGGCTGTAGGGTTTAGGTGTATGAGGACAAAAATGTAGCGCTCATCACTGGACCTCTAGGCTTCAGCCTGTTCTGTGCCTGTATACGAAGATATCGACATGAGTGTATAGTCCCCCTTGAGTAGATCGAATATGGGGTATATGGGGATCTTACTATACACCGTGTGCATGTATGTTGTACCCTCTAGCGCTTGGGCTCTACAGTTGCCGTTTGTACTTGGCTCGTACAGATATCTATGAAGTATACATCTATATGTACATATCTATACATTCATAAGTGTACATGTAGGTCAATGTATGTTTCACTGCCTAAGTCAGGTTGTTCTAGAATCTAGCTTAAGTATAACCGCCTAAGCAGACATGCAAGGAGGTTGCTCAACGATTTCTGAAATGGGAGTGCACATCAAAATAGAAAGAAACCGATGTGGCCATGTTAGAGGCGCGCAAGTGTTGAAGTTGAAAAGCACAACGGATCGTAATCAGGAGTTTGACTTTTGATTTCCTTGGGGGTGTAGAGGTAGTCTAAGGTCCTGAGGCTTTTGGCTGAGGTTGGGGTATGGGGTGTAGGGACATCGGAGCCACCATCAAAAAGCAGAGTTGCTCCATCAAGCTGGGATGCAGCGCTTAGGGTTTAGGATTGATGGCGCGGGGCCTTCTCAAAGCATGTGGCCTTTCGGAAGCTCCTGATATACAGATCCCGACCTTCTTAGAATGCATACGGGATGCAAGCTTTGACGAACACCTACAAAAAGTTGAGAAAAATGAAATCGCTAGAAGGTGAAGACCCCGTCCTTCATGAAATGCTTGATGTTGTCCAAGTGATATTCATGCATCAATCGGTTGGGTGGAAAAGAAGCCGTCCCGTCTGCAATCTCCACATCAGGAAAAGTATGAGAAAAATATGACTTGCGTGACTCTTTGGAAGCTGCTCTGGATGTCACGGATCTGTGCGATTCTTTGGATGCCGCCCTTGCTGCCTTTGATTTGATGGAATCTTTGGACACCATTCCTGACCAACGCATACTTGGGAATGGGGACATGGATGCTCCCATTTTAGGGTTCGGGTTTAGGGAGAAGCCCTCATACTTTACGACTTCCCACGTTCGCGCTTTCCCAACCATTTGTAAGCTCTTTTGACTTAAAAATTCACGTGCTGTCCCCAACAACGCCAGTTATAATCAATCACATAACCCCCATTACAAAGTAGACTTCTCAAGTCAATAGAGCCCCTAAGAAGGAACATGCTGCATCAAAACCTTACCCCTGTATAACCGCTCAAAATAACTCCCGCGGAACCACCTTACAACCCTTTTATTAACTCCATATGGGGCTTGGCCTAAATTCCTGCTGCCAATGGGGGAATTTCATGTAGAGACTCGTTTTGTAATAGGACCCCGCGCTATGGCGACCCGTATTTCAATGAATGCACGGGAATCCCCATATGCATAAGGGAACCTAAATCTTGAAGCCTACGCCCTAAGCAATCCAACCTAAAGCCAGATTCTGGATGGCGCCCTAAGCTCCTAAACAATCTAACCTAAACGCAGAGTCTGGATGGCGCCCTAAACCCCACACAATCAAACCTGAACCCTAAACTTTAAATCTTAAACCCTAAACCCTAAATCCTAAACCCTGAGCCCTAAATTTTGCCCCCCAAATCCTAAACCCTTAGCCCTAAGCCCTAAGCCCCAGGGTCTGGTTGGCATGCCCACAAGGGAGGTAACGGTGGCGGCTCGCATCCAGCTCGGCTCAAACTCCGGTTCCGCGGACACGAAAGCCTTCGGCTGAGATGTCGGAGAGACCTGCGGGGTTGGGTTTGCTTTTCGGATTTAGGGTTTAGGGTTTAGGGTTCAGGGTTTAGGACTGGGACTTTGGGATTTGGGGTATGAGGCTGAGGGTTCAGGGTTCAGGTTTTAGGGTTTGTGGTTCAGGGTTCAGGGTTTTAGGTTGCGTGCTGCGCCCACTCAGTAACCATCTATCATAGGGGTAATCCTAATTCAATATTATCCAACGGTTACTTGAGGGGGGGGGCAGTCTCCAGAGTACCCTAAACCCTAAACCCTAAACTGCGTTGAAGGTTTCCGCGGCTGTGGTCTCTGCTGAAAAACTGAGGCTTCAGGGCTCAGGGTTGAGGATCGAGGATTCCTGCCTTACAGGGTTGAGGATTTCGGTTCTAAGGTTGAGGACTCAGAGTGTACCTTTGGGTTTAGGGTTTGGGGTATACTCTATAATCAATTTTAATGTATAACATAATAACAGAAATATATATATATATACCTGAACCCCCAAGAAGAGTATGTAGAATAATGGCCTTCCGGGATATTCTTAAGGGCTTTGGGCTTTGGGCTATTATCTTACCTACTTTTGGGGTCCGGGTGGAGGGTTTGGGATTCAGGTTTTACGCTTTCGATTTGAGCATTCGGGGTTCAGGCTGTGCACATGTGCTGTGCAGAGGACCCATAAACCCCATAATCAACGAATATGCTCTACATGATACTAAGGTTTTCTAAGTATGACTCAACACATATGAGCCATAATCTAAACTCCGAGTGTCCCCTTGATAGCCCCCGTAGTAGTCTCCTATATAATGCCCTATATAACCCCCCTTTAAGGAGTTTAGACTATAGCTGATATGGGTTATTCGGTAGCCTATCAAATCGGAGTTGGGGCTCAACAATTATCGTAGGTTAGGGGCTTAAGGGTTTCAATTCAGGATTCATGTCTCTTCCCAAGACTCAAAACTCGAAGGTGGAGAGCTTGCGGCTTGGGGTTTAGGAGAAACGTCTTCAGGCCTTAAATATAAGCCCAAATAACCAGAACCGAATTATGGTACGGGATATTGTACATGTCCACATGGGCTACACGACATCAAATTCTTAAGTTCATGACGTGAGGGCTGTTGTCCCCCAGCCCTAGATCCAAATTTCAGAACACCTTTCGTATCCGGCCTTAACCCCAAAACCTAAGAGCAACAAGAGAACCCTAAGTTTCCAAAACCACCATGCACTTCTGCATATTACCTGGACCCCCAACAGTAGGTAAAATAATCGCCAAAATTCCCCTAAATGGCCCAAAAAGCCATTGTTCTGCATACTGTTGGGGTTTAGATATATTATACTTTTAACAGTGAACCCCAAACCCTTTCCGTACCCTGGCGACCTGGTTTAGCGAATCAACATCCATGGGGGCAGCTTCAGGTTTGCCAGGTAGCGGCAACCTGCTCAGCGCGTCAAATTGCGACGGGCCACTCAAAGAGTTCATGCTGCACCAGGACCCTGCGGACTCTACCTAAACCCTAAACTCTACCTGTTGAGGTTACCATTCCCCAAAGAGGGAT
Organism: Symbiodinium pilosum; assembly: GCA_905231905.1. Classification (NCBI taxonomy): domain Eukaryota; class Dinophyceae; order Suessiales; family Symbiodiniaceae; genus Symbiodinium; species Symbiodinium pilosum. The sequence continues at coordinate 60,595 of CAJNIZ010014136.1, forward strand.
TCCTAAAAAACACTGCAATTCTTGCGATATTTAGGAATTGCTAAGGGCACCGCCCCAAAAGAATTCCAGAAACTTTACGCATTCCCATAGAGTTCCGCAGGGTCCAGAAAAGAAAAGGTCAGAAAGAAAAGCCGATGCCTTGAGCCTGCAAAGATTTAGGGTTTAGGGCCAGGTTTCAGGGTGGGCTTCAGATGTACCCAAAGAGCTCAGTTCACCTTACTCCAGGAATATGCTACATGATGCTAGGATCCCTGATGTGGTTTACAGTATATATTCCTGGAAGCGTACTATAGGGCCCGGAACCCTAAACCCTAAAACCTACGGATTTGGGGCTTTAGGTTTAGAATGTTGGCTTTTGAAAACTTGAGCTCAGGGTGAGAGTGGGGTTCAGGGTTCGGGATTTATTGTGTGTTTAGGGTTTAGAGTTCAGGGTTTAGGCTTCCATTTCAGGGTTTGGGGCCTAGGTGTAGGGTGGTAACGCTCAAATTTGGAAGCTGTTGCATGGGCAAGGGAACCCCCAAAACCTAAACCCTGGACCCCAAACCCTAAACCATACAAGGGACCCCCCCAAAACAAAACAATCATAAGCCCTAAATGTGTAGTCCTTGCAAAACTTTGAGATATGCAGCTTCGAGATATGATGGCCTTTACAAAAGTCAGATCTCACGGCTGCGACGAAAAAATACTCTTCATTTCCCCTGCAGCTTAAAACACGGTTTAGGGTTGAGGGATATCCCCCGCATCTTTTTTTGCAGCATAGACCAGAGGGAAGCTAAAGGGCAAGAACATGAACCCTAAACCCTAAACCCTAGACCAAATCCTGCACCATCAACTCCTTCACCTTTAGAGCCCTAACCTGGTCCATCAGTGCTTAGGGATAATGGAAAAGAAGCATGGAAACTACGATGATGGGGTTATTTAGGGTTTAGGGTTTAGGGTTTGGGGTTTAGGATGTCCATCTTCTTGGCTTCCTTGGGGGGATAAGTAGATCTCATGCAGGAAGCAACAACCCACAACCTCTCAATCCTAATCCCTAGCCCAGCTGATCCCCAAGACCTCCTTCCGTTTTGAGGTCTTTGGCTGTTTGGGCAGGTAATGGTGTCGCACCCAAGACCCTAAGAGCCCGACAAAGCATGCTGGAACAAGATCTCGAGGCCGCAACGCGGCTCGATCCTGTTTCATGACCTACGACCCTCTACAAAATCCCAGAACGTAAGTAGTTTATGATGACATGTAGAGCTTAAAGAGGGGGGGCTGGGGTTTAGGGAGATTAGATTCGCGACAAATTAGGGGGTGTAGGCTTTAGAGCCAAATGCCCCACCTTAAACCCTAATCCCTAAACCCTAACCCCTAAACCCTACAAATCCCTAAGCCCTAATCCCTAAACCCTAACCCCTAAACCCTAGTACTGGGCTCATGTTGGACCACTTCAGAGGGTCTGGTTGCAAGTTTCTACCTTGGAGGGCTCAAGGTTCTCAATAGGGTTTAGGGTTTAGGGGTTTAGGGTTTAGGGGATTACCTGAACACCCAAAAACATGTAGAATAATAGTGCGTTTTGGGCTATTGTTTTACCTACTGTTGGGGTTGAGGTAAACCTCAAACAGAACCATTGGAGGCTTAGATCTTCCACAATCCTTACATGTGGAATATGAAGTATACTAGGACTAGCTCTTCCGACTTGCAACCCGAATCCCTAAATGCCCTGAAACTAGAACCTAACCTTGACCTAGGGTTTAGGGTTTAGGTTTCTTGAAGAAAGAACCATTCGGCAGAAGTTCTGGGAGGCATTAGGTTGCGGAGCACTGGCCTCAAAGTCGGGACTCTTACATCAGAGTGATATGTTGGGAACAAGGTTTAAGGTTTCCTCGAAGTTGGGTTCTGCAAGGGAATTTAGGGGCATATGGGGAGCAATCCCCTACACTTAATATTAAAACTCCACACCGCCCTATTACTTATTATTTCTATTGAGGTATACAATAAGATATTGGGAATATTTATTGTCAGGGGGTGAGGGTATCAATAGTAGGGGAGGGGATTATATGAGCCAGTGGAGCCATAGTCTGGGCTCCTTCTAGTATTTCCCTGAAAGACCGCCAGAATTCTTCTCCCAATATAATCCCTTACATAACTCTATTTAAGGAGTTTAGACTATAGCTCATATGGAGATCATAGTGTTATTCTTGAGGGTTACATGGTCCTCTCTCTAAAGCTCTCTCAATGTGGCATGACAGAAAGTTTCGTAGCAACTAATTGACCAGAACACTAGGCGCGTACTTCTGCGAACAAGGTCTTGGCTAATTATGTAGCCTACGTCGCGACCGTGCAGATTTCCGGAGATTCATGGCTTACCACTATGGGCTGTTAGACCTTTAGGGTACCTTAATCTACCCTTAATACGGTCCTAATAGGGAATTTTAGGGTCTAATAGCCCATGAAGCATAGGAGGGAAGCGTAGCATACTTTTGGGCACATTCCATCCCTAAACCCTAAACCCTAAACCCTAAAATTCTTAAGGAGCTCGGGACCTCCCGGGTGGGAGCCAACATCATAAAGCCTTGCCTACAGGCCTGGAACGAAGGTCTTTCGCGCTTACAGTTTCAATTGCAGCAATGGGTCCTAAACCCATAGGGGTTTAGGGTTTAGGGGGTTTAGGGTTTAGGGTTTAGAGTTATAACCCTGGGGCTCCAAATGGCCATTATAGACATTGGGGCCCAATGTAGTTATTATTTATAGACATGGAGCCCAAGGGCAGCAATCCCTTTCAGTAATAAGACCCCTTTAACAACAGCTACTGACCCTAAACCCTAAACCCACTAAAGAGCAAAGGACCGAACCTACAAACTTCAATGCAAGTCCAGCTTTGGGTTTGCTCATGTTCGGCTCCAAAACCCTCCTAGGGTTTAGGGTTTAGGGTTTAGGCGGTACCCTACTCTAAATTAGGGATGCGGCCCCAGTAGTGGCTACCTAAGCTAAAAAAAGAGAGTAGGTGGAGGGTCTAGGTTGTTCCTGAAACCGCAGAGTACAAACACTCAAAGTGTGATCCTAGACCTCCAAACTGTAAACTCAACAGAACAGCTGAATGTGGGTTGTTCTCAAAATCATGGGCCGCTTTTGGGTGTAGAATATATTACGGCCCTGAATATTTAGGGCATCAAAATGGGACCCTCATTTTAGGAACTACCCCCAAACTTATAAACCTCTATATATTCCCAGTTTCCATTTAATTGTCCATTGTCTTTCCATTTTATTCTCTATTAATGGGGGTAATATCCCTAAACCCTAAACCCTAAACCCCACATGCTATTTGGAGGGTCCAGATTAGAATGCCTACCTGAACCTGTCTTAAGCCCCCGGCCCAACAGAAAGCTTCATCTGCTGGGTCTTAGGGCTATATGGCGACATATAGGTTTCAGGGTTTAGGGTTTAGAAGTCTAGGGGTTTAGGGCATAGCTCCGGAAATGTAAAACTTTGAACCGGCCCCTCATGAGTCGAACCTGGGGCCAAGCCCCCAAAGTGCAGAGACTCCCCAAGCATGAAATCTGGCACTGGATGTCTAAGTAAACTAACTTTCAAGCAAGTATAGCCCAACCAAAAGGGGCTTTGTCTAGGCATTGTGCCTTGAATGGGGAAGAATGGGTGGAATGCTATGTTCAGTGTGTGTTTGGGGGTTAGCAGGGCCTTGCCGCACCACCTTCTGTTGTAGCCCTAATCTCTAAAGCCCTGAACCCCTAAAACCTAACCTCTAAACACTACACTCTAAACCCCAAACCCCTGTCGTTTGATGACATCCTAAGAATAATAGTAGTTGCCATTCTCTTTTCCATTATCCCTATATAGTCCCAATATATTGGTTTATGGTATTAGTTTCAGGACCGAAGACAAAGGGGAGTTCCCCTGGAGTTGCTAACCAACAAGAAAGCAACCTTTGAGGGGGTCAAGGGCTCCTGATGGATGGTTTAAGTTTAGGGTTTAGGGCTTAGGATTTAGGGTTTAGGGTACTGGACCCCCAAAGTAGGTAGAATAATGGCCCCAAACCAACTAAAAATTGCACAAAAGGCCATTATTCTACATACTTTTGGGTTTCAGGTTTAGGGGGTACCTCTGCATTATTGCGTTGAGGACCAGGTCCACCTTCAAGACATACTAAGGATACTCAAGATACTTCCTGGAGGGTTATATTATGTGGGATTATATATATATATAATCTATTCCTTTACTGCATACTAAGACCAGTAAGAAGATGCTACATGACGTTACTATGCTAAACTTGCTTAACCCTAACTAAACCCTAAACCCTACACCTTATTATCTCCACCAGGTTTCTGGTTCCCAGGGTCATGCAGGATTGAATCACACCTGAACTATGGGTTGAGGCTCTGCTGGGACCTCAAAGGTATGTAGGTTTAGAGTTTAGGGCCCAAACATCCCGCCCAAATAACAACTTACTTTCGAGTTTAACATCTAAGGGTGTAATTGCACTGCAGAAGCCAACCAGAAGATCAGAAAGACGCCCCTCATGCGTTTTGGCAACTCCCAAAGAATGGCACGTAGTGCTCTGAAGATCTGCTCATGAATTAGGGGTTCAACTAGTACCCCCCTCTATACTACCCCCCCCTAGGTTCTCCCCGTAATTAAGGTTATTTAGGCAGAATCAGGCTTTAAGCTTAATTAAGGGGGACCCTAGGGGGGTGGTAGTATAGAGGGGGGTACTACTTGAACCCATGAAGAACCTGAAAAGCCGAGCCGTCAGCCAATACCCCATAGCTAAGGATATTTTTGAAATCAGATTAAATCCTAGTATCCTTTAAAGTTTACTTTTCCATTAAGGTGCACTGGGCTATCTGGGTAGAACTCTCAACCCTATAAGCATGCTATAAGCCCTATTCCTTCATCAAAATGTATTGGACTCTTCGAGTAAACTCCCCCCGCCTGTAGAGATTTGCTTCTGCCAGACGCGCCGTAGCTTCAGCCACCTCCACAACTTGCCTCGGCAAGAGGCTCAAGTTTCAGGATTTGAGTGCAACGTTGCAGGTCAAGGTCCAATTTTTAAGGATTACCTGAACCCCAAAAGCCCTATTTTGGCTCTCTTGAGCCGTTTTGAACCCTCAACCCTAAACCCAAGATGTCATCTACTTCTGAGGTCAAGGTAGGATTAGCGCTACGAGTAGAGTTTGGTTTAACCCTTGGGATTTCGGCTTTAGGCTTTCAGGATGAAGCTTTAGGGGTTCAGTGTCGTAGGGTTTAGGGGTTTAGGGTTTAGGGGTTTAGGGTTTAGGGTTCAGCGTCGTAGGGTTTAGGGTTCAGGGTTTAGGGTTATTGTTTAGGGTTTAGGGTTTAGGGGTTTAGGGGTTTAGGGGTTTAGGGGTTTAGGGTTTAGGGCATGGGGTTTCCAAGGTTCAAGCATCCCCATGCAAGCTTGCTACAATCAGCATCCGTATCCATGACCAAACATGTACGGCGAGGTCACGGAAGAATACCATACAAGGTTACACAAGTTTCTTTCAACCACTGAGACCTCCCACCTACCCTATATTTGGGCCACAGTACCCAACATTGTGGGCAATATCCTCAATCAAGGGTACTCAACGCTTAAACCCCAAATGAAATGGAGGTTTCCCTTTTCTTTTAATTTTCCTTTCCCCTACCTAGCCCCGCAACCCTAAACCTTAAACCTCCGAACCCTAAACCCTATTAAGAGTACTAGAGGGGCTCTTGGCAGGGACCCAGTCTTTGACAGCTGCCGTGCTTGGGGCGGGCATTCCGGCGGCAGCCAAATCACGAATGTAGGCCCCTGAGTAATAAACCCCCCCCCCTATTAGGATTATAATACTGATCCTAATATTCAGGCCCTTAAAGGGATGGGGTTTATTAATCA